>APFE030847210.1:11831-48102 GCA_000404065.3 Pinus taeda
TTTTAAGTAATATAAAAAAATAATAATAATAATAATTAAATAAATAAATAAATAAATAAAATTTGACCTGGGGCCTAGAGTCGAATATAGCCGTTGGAGTCTCTGCTTAGCCTATTTAACAGGTGTAGCTGGATCTGTTTCTTCAACTTGTCCTGACGATGAACCACACTAGTTGGTTCGAAACGCGTCGACAAATGTCTGTCTACATGTGATTTACGCCGAAGTTATTCTTTCAACTATTATGGATCACAGAAGCCTCAATTCAACATAGATGAGCTGCTGGCAAAGCACATTTTATTGAGGTCTTCTCCGAGAGCAGCGAGGAAGGGGATGAGGAGGATGATGTGGAGGCAGGAGATAGTCATGCCGTGCAGGGTCCCCTGCCGCCTCCACCAGCAGCAGCAGGTGGTGCAGCTTTTACACCTACCGGAGGAGCCCTTGCAGCATTGCGAGGAGTTCCCAAGTATTTGACGCTGCGCGTACAGGGGACAGTACGTGGCCAGCGAGTATTAGTTTTGGTTGATAGTGGGGCAACACACAACTTCATCGATGCACAGATGGTTGAGCAGAGAGGTATACCGATAGAGAGCTTCGATGTATTTTCAGTTTTGGTCCCAGTAGATCAGACCATTGTGTGTGCTCGTTATGTCCCAGAGTTGTCAGTGACGATGGGCACCTACACATTGACCGACCACTTTTTCGTGGTTAATATTCTAGACACCAACATAGTACTGGGCGTTCAGTGGCTTATCACTCTAGGGAAGGTCACGACAGATTGGAAGGCCCTAGAGATGGAATGGGATGATGAGAAGACAAGGAGGCACGAGAAGATATGGGGACATCACACATATCCACCTCAGACTATTTCGGCGTATCGGATGGAGGCAGTCTTCCGGAAGGGAGACGTAGAGTGGGCAGTGGAGCTGCGTGCATCAGAGGCGGGGACTATAGGACAGACGGTGCACCTAGAGATACAGGCCATCGTTGACCAGTATGCCATAGTGTTTGGGGAGATTCCACCGGGACAGCCACCGGACTGGGGGTTTGAGCACACCATTGAGCTTGAACAGGGCATACAGGTAGTGATTACTACCCCCTATAGGCATCCCAAGGCCTATCAGGATGAGATTGAGCGGGCCATTCAGGAGTTGTTGGCTCTTGGGCACATTCGGCTGAGCACGAGCCCTTTTGCTTCTTCCGTGGTGTTGGTGAAGAAGAAGGACGACACATTGAGGATGTGCATTGATTACAGAGCCCTGAACGAAAAGACACTAAAGAACAGGTACCCCATACTCAGGATCGATGAGTTGAGAGGAGCACGGTTCTTCCCAAAGATTGATTTGAGATTTGGGTACCATCAAATTCGCGTGAGGGAACAGGACATTCCCAAGACTGCCTTCAGATGTCACTATGGGCACTTTGAATTTTTGGTGATGCCCTTCGGGCTAACCAATGCCCTAGCTACATTCTAGTCTTGCATGAATCACATCTTCCGCAGTCACTTAAGGAAGTTTGTGTTGGTGTTCTTTAATGATATCCTCATTTACAGCAGGACTTGGGAGGAGCATCTCCAACACATTAAAACAGTGTCGCGCATCTTGGAGGAGCAACAGTTCTATGCCAAGCTCTTCAAGTGTGAGTTTGGGTTGACGAAGATGTTATACTTTGGACACATCATAGGGGTGGATGGAGTGAGGGTCCACGAGGAGAAGATCAGGGCCATCAGAGATTGGCTGGAGCCGAGGAACGTGACAGAACTCCGAGGGTTCATTGGCATTTGTACTTACTACCGGAAGTTCGTCAAGAGTTTCTCACAGCTTGCTGCACCCCTGACGGACCTGACGAGGAAGGGGGCATTCAGTTGGTCGGATATAGCGCAGTGAGCCTTTGACAGGCTTAAGGAGGTTATGAGCAGCTGCCCAGTGCTTGCATTGCTGGATTTTTCGTAGCCATTTGTTTTTGAGTGTGATGCGTCAGGAGAGGGGATCGACGCAGTGTTGATGCAGGGAGGTTACCCTATAGCCTTTGAGAGTCAGAAGCTCCTTCCGCACAAGAGGTTGTATTCTATATACGACGAGGAGATGCTGGCCATCATGCATGCATTGGCCAAGTTCCGACAGTATTTAGTGGGTAACAGGTTCAGGGTGAAGACTGATCACAACAGCCTCAGGTTCGTTTTGGAGTAGAAGCAGCTACAGGAGAGGCAACAGAAGTGGATCAGTAAGATCGAAGCGTAAGACTTTGACATTGAGTATGTCAAGGGTAAGAACCATGTGGTAATTGATGCCCTTTCACGTAGACTAGCCACGTTGTCTCTTATGAGCTTGGACGCAGACTGGAGTGCTCAACTCTTAGTAGAGTACTCCAAGGACAGATTTGCATGTGAGGTTCTGGATGGGTAGGTGGTGGATGATAGGTACAGGGTGGTCGATGAGATCATCTACTACAGGGACCGAATCTTCTTGACTGAGAAATCTCAGCTCAAGAAGAAGATACTTCAGGCGCCACATGATTCACCATTGGTTGGCCATCAGGGGTTTACCAAAACCTACAGGGCCATTAGAGAGAGGTTCTTATAGAAGGGCCTCATGGAGGACGTAGTCCAGCATGTCCGGGAGTGCGATGTTTGCTAGAGGAACAAGGGGGAGATGAGCCATCCCGCAGGTTTATTCCAACCTCTTCCCATTCCAGAGGGGAAATGGAGTGTATTTTGATGGACTTCATCACAGGGTTGCCCATGGTATAGGGCAATGATTGCATCTTTGTCGTCGTTGATCGACTGACAAAGTACGCACATTTTTTCGCCATATTCACACACTACATAGCAGCACATGTGGCTTAGCTGTTCTTCAGAGAGGTCTTCAAGCTACATGGTCTTCCTAAGACCATCACCAGTGACAGGGACAGCAGTTTCATGGGCGGGTTTTGGCAGGAGCTTTTTCAGCTAGTGGGGATGGAGTTGACACCAAGTACTAGTTATCACTCACAGACAGACGGGCAGACAGAGATAGTTAACAAGTGGCTGGAGGGCTACTTGTGTAACTGTCAGTGGGCAGCAGAAAGCACGGCTGAAGTTGCTGCATTTGGGGGAGTACTGCTACAACACTACACATCACATGTCCATCGGTATGACACCATTCTATGCTTTGTATGGATATCATCCTTTATCTTTTGCTGACGTGATGTTTGGTGCTAGCAAGGCTCCGAGAGCCAAGATTTGGATCCAAGAGAGTTAGGATATTCTCCGAGCTCTCAAGGATAATATGGCTATAGTGTATAACCAGCAGAAGCTGTTTGCTGAAAGGGGTCGGGCGGAGAGACAGTTTGAGGTAGGGGACTTGGTCTACCTACGATTACAGCCATACCGACAGTCGTCACTGAAGTAGAAGGGGGCTAAGAAGCTCAAGCCCCGCTTTTATGGGCCATATAGGGTGATATGCAGGATTGGATAGGTTACGTATGAGTTGGAGCTGCCCCAAGGCAACAAGATTCATAACGTCTTTCATGTTTCATGCCTGAAGAAGGCATTGGGACAACATGTGATAGTGACAGATGAGCTACCACCCACAGATGATGAGGGGCATTTGGTGTTGTAGGCAGAGGTTATTATTGATACCAGGGAGAGGCAGCTGCGGAGCAGGACGGTCCGGGAACTCTTGGTGAGGTGGAAGAATTTACCGAATGAGGATGCCACTTGGGAGAGTGAGAAGATCTTGCAACATCCATCACTTCAGTTGCTTGAGGACAAGTAACATTTTGCCAGGGGAGATTGTAATATTCCTAATTAGCCATGGCTAATTAGAATATTCGATTTTGCTCAATTTTGCCTTCTATAGTTATTTATAAATAAAAAAGTGAGGAAAGAGGGACATAACTCACTCTTAGAATAAAGTCATTCCCTAGTAGCACAACGTTGTGACTTAAAAGGTGAGCTAAGGGGGCCAAAGGACCACGTAGAGGAGGGGCCCATGTAGACACTTGGAGGGACTGTGCAGACGGAAAGGAGCACGTGGCAAGAGAGGGGCTACGTTGGAGGAGGTGGGCCTTGGGGTTGAGAGAGGTCAACGCTATAAAGGAGAGAGGAGCCCCCTCATTTTGGCATTCGATCATGTGCATTTGAGCTAGTGACTTCGACTTGGAGCACGCTGGCTGTTTAGCCTGTCTGCAATACTGTTTAGTGCATTGAGTGTCTCCTTTCGGAGATCTCACCCTTAGCTCCAGGGGACTTAGAGTGCCTACTCGGCCAAGGTAGTTTTTAGCAGTATTTTGCAGTAGGCTTGATCTTTGGTGTTGAGGAGGAGCTGTGCATTTGAGGACTGCGCAATCTTGAGAGAGAGGGACACAGTTCTTTTGGTGAGAGTTTCGGATTGGGGGTTTTGTGGAGGATTTGAGCTAGGAGATTGAGCAAGGGATCAACCCTTGCATATTGGACGATTTTGGCAGAGTTTCAGGCAGAGTTTTGGAGGGTTCCATTCAGTGGCAACGCAAAGCCTTGAGGGATTGCGTAGATCCTCAAGGGGGTGATTTTCGAGGGTCGGCTATTTCAGAAAAGCTTTCTGGGTTTTTCTGCGTTTCTTGAGTAGAGTCTAATTCCAAAGTTTCAACATTTTCTGAGGAGGGGAAACGGCCCCAAATCCTCATTTGATTTCCAGCAGTAGCAGCAACACGACAATTCTCCAGTAGCTTGGATGTAGTTCAAAGAGGGGCCATTCTTTGACTATTCTGAGTGTATTTCTTCACTTGCCTTGTGCAAGTTGAGGTGCCATCTTTTTGATCACCTCCTGTACTCATTCCATTAGTCAGTATAATAAAATGGCTTAGCATTTCTCTCTGCATTTCGTGAGTATCTGCTTATATTTTATGTTTACATTATTATATGTTGCACCACTGTTATTTTTTATCACTTTGAGCCTCCCGGTTACTATATCATTTGTACGTATTTGGTTGGAGTTTGCTTGGGTTTGAGGGATATCCTGGAAAAGGGATATTACAATCCCGCAATTGTGATTGATGTATCTAGGATATGAAGTTAGGCAAGGTGGATCATTCAATGGAAAGGTTCAATGAGAGTGTGAGCTTTGGGAGAAGCTAGGAAGACATTCCAAGAAAAATCCCTTGAGAGAAAGACTACATGTGGCCTAGAATTGAGATATTTGATGAGATAAGTGTTCATCCAAGGTCAAAATAGATAAGAGAAAAGGTTGCAAATGATATACTTAAACAAGTACTAAAGTACGAAGCTTCAAAGAATACCCAATTTAAATATTAGCTTCTAGGGTTTCCACTTGATGCGATGGCTAGGGCATCAATTTAATTGAGATTCCACTGTTGGAATTCGTTGAAAACTTGTGGATGCCTAAAGGAGACACTAAAGCAGAGTCTTGTCCATACGAAGTTCAAAAGACATTCCTCTAATGAATTTAGCACCAAACCCTAGAGAGGCCTTCTTGTCCTTAAAGGGATGAGGAAAAGAGGGGAGAAAAAGGTGAAAATGAAGTAGATTCATTGAGTTGAGAGTGATCACCAAGGATTTAGGATCAATGCCTAGCTATTGTGAGAATTGGAGTCAAAATGCTTTTGATTTGTCAACCTCTCTCTTCAAGGAGACCTAGAGGCAGCTTCACTAGCACTGATGGAGGCAGTTGCATGGCTACTCTAGAAATTTACAGTTCGTTGGCAATGATCATTGGAGTTTCAAGGATGCAATACGCAAAATAACCTCTAGAAACATTCATTCATTCGTTATCCATGAATAACACGTGCAAAATGCTGAGAAATCTAGGGCATGAATAGTTAAAAGATTTATCTGCTTGATGATTGCTTGTGATATACTTTTACTTCTTAGCTTATAGTCTTTTTTTTATTATGTTATTATTGTGTTCTTTTTATTAAGACAATTACCAATATGCACAATCAAAGACAAGTGACATAGTATTTAGGCTTGTTAGCCAGGGCCAAAACCTCTCACCTCTTGAGAGGAAACCCCAATCAAAATTCTTCTTCTAGATCTTCAATTGATGAGTACCAAGACCATGACAAAGACCCTTGACTCGAATATCCTCCCAAGAACATTGTCACCAACCTTGATGCTTTGCCTCTTCCCTTTCTCGAATTTCTTGATCTTGAATTGCTCTCCTCTGCTCCTTCTAGAGAAACTCGGTTTCTATCCTTCACACTGCTTCTTCTCGACTTCCTTTAGAGAAACTCGGTCTCTATGATCTCATTGGTTTCCTCTAGAGAATCTTGGTCTCTAGATCTTTATCTCTGTCACCCAGAACAAGTACCCCAGAGGAACCCCTCCTTTGCTGACCCCAGAAGAATCCTTCCTTCATTATCCCAGAAGAAACTCTTCCTTCACTATCCCAAAAGAAACTTGTCCTTCGCTTGCCCAGAAGAAACTCTCCTTCATTGACCCTAGAAGAAACCTTCTTCGCTATGCCCAGAAGAATCCTATCTTCGCACTTTCCTTTTAGCCTCTTCTTCACGTTACTTCTTCATCTCTTCTTGGCACTTCTGCTTGGTCTCTTCTTGGCACTTCTACTTGTCAAGTTTCTTGCCTCTAAGTGAGGCCGAGTGTGGCTATATATACACTTCATCACGTCCTTTAGGCCGACATGATCAGAAGTAGTTAGGCTGATTTCTTCTAGCATCTTCTTCCATCGTTGTAGGCCGACTTGAAGAGGATAAGTGACAAGGTCTTGGAGGATACTTTACATAGACAAGATTGACCTTTTACAAAGTGTACCATGACTTCATTACATGACAATGATTCTATCATTTTATGACTAGATGAGAAATAATTCCTAAAGACTCTCAATGGGAGTCTTGACTCAAAAATAAAATCTCTTGCTCATGAAACCCATGAAGCAAGCAATACAATAAATTTATTTTTCTTCTTTACATCTCATTACATAAAATCATAATTACATGTCATTATGAAAACCAAACCTAGTTACACTTTTCAACACAAAATTTCCAATAGCTTCAATGTTCTAACAAAATTTCATTAATTAGGGCACATTAAAGGCTATGAAATGATATTCCATGCATTAGACATTTATTAGATCATAAATATAACATTAAATGACACAAGACAATGAAAAATATATCCATCCACCAAAATGCCAACAAAAAGCTCCAAGAGAAATAGAAAAATTTTCCAAATGCCAAAATGGATTTAATCCATCCAAATCACTGCACAAATTGCAAGTCACAAATCTCTAATGAGCTAGCTGAAAATCCCAAGTGTGATGGTTTGTAATGTGACTAAGTCTCATGAATTTATACAAGCTCTAGCAATTTGAATCCTTGATTTGAAAGCCCATAAAACATAACAAATGATGTGAAGACTCTTGGTTACAAGCCAACCAAGATAGCTTTAACATTGATTATTTTTTATTTTCTCCTTTAGCCCACACGAAATGCTCTCGAATGCTAGCATTGAGGCCTTATGTGCTGAGGATGAGGGTGAGGGCCTCAAAAGTGATGAATAAGAGGGGGATTCCCTCCAAATGTTGCAAAACATCTTGAAACACTTGTGTGGGCTCTATGGGCTCCTAATGGGTCTCATGGGTCTCCAAATGGTTCAAGATCAAGTCGATGCTCCATCAATTAGAGTTAGAAGATGACACATTGTGCCCCATCCCATGTCTTCCCGAGAAAGACAAAACCTTCTTTGGGCCCTGGATCAGATGCCAAGTGTCGGGTGCAATGTGTAGCCGACTGGGCAACGTGGTCCAAGTGCATCATTATCGTTGTATAATTGGGGCACATATAAGCAATGTGGTGGTGCTAAAGAAGCCCATACTATGGCAATCAATATTTTGCATGGATGGATGCTCATAGCTCTTAATGCTCACCCTACAAGTGCCATTATGACCCTCTAGAGGGCTTCGATTCCATATAGGGAGGCCAAGTCTAGGATGAAAACCCATCTGCAATCCTGTATAAGAAGCAATGCGTCTCATCACCTTCCAATACAATAATTCATTAGTACAATTGAGTAAATAATCTTGTTAATCAGGGGCAGAAATGGACTCTTCATAGTGGCATGCCCTTCTAAATGGGCTTTGAACATGCATTGTTGTTAGCTTCCTTGACAAGAGAGGTTAATGAAGGATCCTATTAGGTGGTTTCAACCTCTAAGGGAATGATAGGTCCATGGTACATCCATCAAATGGTAGGTGTCACGTGAATTGGTAATGGATCAGAGTGGGGGGAAGAGGGAATGCTCCAATCCACATACCATTGTACAAGGGTAGCTATGATGAGGGAGGCCGACACCTTGGGGGTATGAATGTAGGAGGGAGTAGTCATGGCACATGACTTATCCTTGACCTTTGTTTTTCCACCCTTCTTCACTTGCCTTTTGCCTTTTATTGTTTTTTCTTACAGTTTTCTTGCTCAAGGCTCAAAGGGGATGAGGGCATGATGTGTGAGATGTAGTAGTGATTACCCCCTTAAGGTAGGGCAGTTCATCGCCCACCAGGTGTTGGGACAATCATGGGTTCCTTAATGATAAAAGGGGCACCCATAAGTGCCCTAGGAACTAGGGTGATGACATAATGATAGGGGGTAGGGTTCATGTTAGGCTTTTGTCCACACACTAAATTTTATTGTCCCGACTGTCTTTTGCATTTTTTGGTACATTTCCTGTTGTATGTGGCCATATTATGCTTTTACCTTTCTTTTTAGCTGCATCGACCTCTGGGGCATCATTTTAGGCCTAACCGAAGGTGTGGACAAGGGGAAGGGGAAGCTAACATCTTGTGGACCCAATGGACAAATGTGGACCCAGATGGGGAATATCTGAGGAGGGCTAGTAGTGAGTGGAGGGGAGTGAGATATATGGTATCGGGAAACGAGACCACACAACCAAAATCAAGGTTTCCCATGTAGTGGCACTCCTAATGGTAGTAGCCAATAAAGGAGATCCCATGAGACTTAGATAAAGGATTAACGCCCTAGTTGAGGTAAAGGGAACAAGAGTATAGTTAAAGCCCTTTCTTTTCGCCAAATTCCCCCACTAATCTATGCCCAAATGTGTCCAAGAAAGCAAGCAGAAGCACCCAATTACATAATGAAAAGTCACACCTTCAGGGTTGGATGGCCCACCTTCAAAAATAGGATCATGACAGATGAGCGAGGGCACACAATGACTGGCTCACGTGGTGGAGAATAGTAGCACATCGAGCTATCAGTCGGCTGTAAGGGGTTGCTAGTTGCTGGCTGAAGACAAATCTAGGAGAAAATTTCTCCTATAGGGGTCACCCACTGGTGGTGGGTAACAAACACCTTAGTGGTATAATTTACTTTCAAGATGTCCAAACCTGATGAGGACCGTGACCCCATCTTCACTGTAAACTTATGAATGCCCTTGACTTAGCCATATCTGTTTGCACTTTCAGAGGTATAAATTGCACTTGAGTTTGAGGTACTCGTCTACTTGTTCAATCCTCCAAGGTTCACTGCTTGAAACAATGGTGAGTGTCTCTTTGAGAATTAGGAACTAAATATTAGCTCCCTCTAGTTTCATGAATCAAACAATCTTCCAATCTATGCTGGAAAGTAATGGCACCTTAGTGGTATAATTTGTTTTGAAGGTATCGGTCAATTTGCGTCCTTGACTTACAAGGGCAGCTCCTTTTAGTGACCTGTATACACAATAGTCTTATCGACAATTTTGAGGTTTATAAGTAGGAATTACAAATATAGGAGGCGTTAAACCATGCTACTCGACCACTTTAAACATATCCTAGCAGGCCTACTACACAGAAAAGCAACTTCACTGGCCTCTTCACTTTGTTGGTCTCTTCACATGCTGTTCAACTTCCTTTGTTCACCCATTGAGGGCTCTCGACCTTCCTGTTCTCAGACTGAGGCCCTTTGGTCCTCATGGGACAAACCAAATGTCTCTCTGCCTCCTCCTGAGGCTCTGCGACCTATATATAGGGCTTCATCCCCTCTTCTTCCTTATCATAACAGACTTTCGACTTGGTTAATTCTCTCAACCAATAGACACAGATATTAAGGGCAATTTTCTCCTCCTTTTATCTAGCAGACATTATCCTTTCTTCTTCAAGATAGAATCAAAACCATCATTAACTTTGTCCTCTCTTGCTGGTCTAAGGTTTGAACTAGGGCTACAAAATTTCGTGCAGGGAATCAGGGATGCTTCTTGCATGGTTGTTCTTTCACCTAGCTCTGATACCATGTTGATTTTTCATTATCTTATAATCTGATAATTACTTCCAATGGTTTTTTAATTAATTCTTCTTGTGTTACATTCATCATTGAGCAATGATACATAGAAAATTTCAATTGTAAAACAATAATAACAGTAGGATCCTGAAGAGACAACCAAACACAAGGGACACACATTTTTACCCTTGGAAATCCCTAACTAGGGAAAAGCCTAACAACCTTTTCTTAGAGTAATTGTTCAATTCAACAAGAAATATATTCTGATTTTTCCTGTCAAACTAGGTCAAAGTTTCAAACTGACCACAAAATTCAGTGTGTCAAACATGATCAAACATACCACATTTTCAACCTCTTGCAATTCAGTCAAAGACTGGTCAAACAAATCGAATTTCAGCTTCCTGCAACTGCCTCATAAACCTTAATCAATTGCAGTCAAAATGCCCAGAAAGTCATGGTCAATGCTGGTCAAATCTCGGTCTTCTTGACTCTCTCTCTCCTTTGCACATGTGAGCATCAAATGATCTTGGGTGATCAAAATTGCTCCAAGTGATGATGTCAAAGGAGTTTGAATTGGTGTCTCTTTGTTGGGTCGATTTGACTTTTGGAGGTGTTACCCACCACTTTGTGGTTGATATCCCTAAGAGAATTTTTTTCTCCAAGATGGTCGTCAGCTGGTAGCCAACAACCCCTTGAAGCCACCAGCGAGCTCATTGTGCCATCTTCTTCGCCACTTGAGCCAACCATGTGGTCCCTCGCCCATCTGCCTTGTTTGTATGTTTGAAGGTGGGCCTCCCAAATCTAAAGGTACGCCTTGAGTATTGCAGTTTTCTTATCATGGTCACTTCTGTTAATTTAGGTATGTTCTATGCTTAGTACAATTTATTTCAATTTTCACAGCGAGCTCAATATCATTTCCAGATTAGCAATCACATCAGCATTAAAGTAAATTGCAGATAGAACATAAACATAGATCGCAGAAGACAAGCCAAGACAAGAGGACACAAGATGTGGCGGTAGCCAAGGACAAACCCAATGTGGTGAAACCCTTGATCAATTCTTTTTATATGTTCTTCAATAGTTCAGTAGAGAGAGAGAGAGAGATAGTACATATACAACAGAAGTCAACACTTTGACTTATCTAAATAAGAGCATAGATCATCTCTAAGTAGATGATACATGAGGTAGCTGAACTCAGTTGAAGACATGCTGCTTCAACTGATCCTCTCAGGTGACTCGATCACCATGTGACACATATCATTGTGCTGCTCCTCATCATCATGTTGCACCTCATTGTGCTGCACAATGTTGCACCCATCATCACTACGCTACATCTCATCATGCTTCACTAATCATGATTGTACCCATCACTGTACTGCATCATGTACCATTGCTATCCCATGTGCCATCATTGTAACATTGTTGCTATCATGCTGCCCATGCATCTTGCTTATCGTACTGCTCTCCCAATTGGCTATTGTTGTTGTCCCATCACAACTACTATTCCAATTGTGCCATGATATAGCTGCTGTCCCAATTGTATTGCTGTTGTCCCATCAATTGTGCCATGCCATAACTGCTGTCCCAATTGTATGTGACTGCTGTCCCATAAATTGTGCCATGCCATGACTGCTGTCCCAATTTTATGCGACTTCTGTCCCATAAATTGTGCCATGCCATAACTGCTGTCCCAATGTAACCTACAACAACCTAACATACCTTAAACACTTCTGTTCTAAGTCTGCTTTCACTGCTGTTTATATTGTGACTGGTTAGGGCATCTGGTCATGCTGCAACAACCCTTAACCATCCACCAAAACAACTCTTAATCTCTGCGGTCCCACTAAGGAAGAGTCCTCCACATTGGGCACAAATCTAGCCCAAAACCTCTCCACGCTGTCCCTGTCACCTACAACCCTTGCTATCACCTACAACCCATTCAAAACGTACTTCCCTTACCTTTTCGCTACCCCAATCAGACCTGCATTCACCCTTCTTCAACTCGGCCTCCAAGCTCAGCTCCTCGGCCCTCTAACAGCAGCTCGGTTAGCCCTGAAACATACCCTAACTCGTTTGCTTCCTTAGCACTACAACTAGGGCTTCCTTAGGACTGCGGCTAGGCTTCCTTAAGATTATAGTTAGGGCTTCTTTAGGATTGCGGTTAGGGTAGCGTTAGGGCATCGTAGAGGTTCCTTCCATGGCTTCGTTGGCCTATCTACTTTGCTGCGGCTAGGGCAGCCTCCTTTCCTCCAATGTCTAGGGCTTTTTCCTCCTAGATCTTTCTCACACTAAAACCCAAGACAAGTGCAGAGAAATCAAGAGAGAAGTGTGTGTGAAGTGACTCTCAAGTCATCTCCTTTTATACTAAAACATTGAGAACATGTGGGTGTTATTTAGTCGCTGGCCGACCTTGACGAATTGTCTTATAACACAAATAAATTCATAACTCCATGAATACTTATTGGAATCGGATGATCTTTAGATCAATCCTACACCTCTCGATGAGGGACCTAAGAAAAATATCAGCTGCCATAGATAAGAAGACCCACATGGAGTTTGGCCCTAGTTGCCAATTTTAACACTTCTGGGCATGGATTAATGGGGGGATTTGGCAGAAAGAATGGGCCAGGTCTGTGCTTCTGTACCCTAGACGCCTTTTAGGAATTAACCTTGGATTCTAGTATCGTGGGATCTCTTTTATTGACCATTTGGTTCTAGGGATAGTATTTCATGGGAAACCCTGATTTTGGTTGCGTGTTCTCGCTCCCTTTTTCGCTTATATTATCCTCTTTCCATCCATTATTGCTCAATTCATAATTTTTCCCCCCTAGGTCCACATCCCTCCATTGGGTCCACATGGGTTAGATTGCCCCTTCCCCTTGCCCACACCTTGGGTCATGGCCTGGAATGAAGCCCAAAGGTTGATGCAGCTGAAAAGAAAGTTAAAAACATATATGGCCACATTTAACGGGAAAAGTACCACAAAATGCAAAATATGGCTGGGACAAAAATATTTAGTACGTGGGCAAAAGCCAATACATGAACTCTACCCCTTCATCATGGTCATCACCCTGGTTCTTACAGGTTTTATGAGCCTTCTTCATCATATAGGAACCCATGATTGTCCCAACCCCTGGTGGGCAAGGAACCACCTCACCTTGAAAAAGGGATTCCACTGCTATATCTTATACATCATGCTCTAACCCCTTGAGCCCCGAGAAGTGAATCAAAGAAAATCGTAAAAAAAGGCAAAAGGCATAAAAGAAGGGTAGAAAAATCAAAGTTGGGGCACCTCATGTACCACGATTGCTCCCTCCTATATTTTATAAAGCCAAGTGTGTGTTTCCCTCTTATCAGCTACCCTTGTACCCCAACATGTGACCCAGGGTTGCGCCTTCTCATTCTGTACTTCATTCACCTATCTGCCACATGCCACCACCTTTTGGAGGATGCACCTTGATTATATTATCTCCTTTAGAAGTAGAAACCACCTAATAGGGCACTTGGTTAACACCATTTGGAGTTTAGGAGATATTGGCACATCTCGAAGCCCATTATGAAAAGGCAGGCCATTATGAAGCCCCCCACCTGTGGTCCATGGCTAGATAAGTTCATTTACTCGATTTCTCTAATGAATTGTTGTATTGGAAGGCTAGGAGACGCATTGGATCTTATATAGGATTGTAAACGGTTTCCATTTGGGTTTGGTCCCCCTATATGGGGTCCTAATCCTCCAAAGGGGTATATTGGCACATGTAGGGTGAGTGTTGAGAGCCATGGGCCTCCACAACAATGAATTGCATTCCATGGATCTCCACAACAATTGAATGATTGCTCGTGGTTCACTTATTGGATGAGGAGGATGCACCTGATCCATCATGCCCAGCTGGCCCTAGATCTACACCATATGCTTGGCAGATGATCTAGGACTTGCACGATGATGTGGCATCACCTATACCATTATCCTAGCCCTTGCAGGCGATCTACATGCATCTTCGATTTGTTTGGAGACCCATGAGGACACTTGTGTGCCCCCACATGTCATTTGGAGCACGACAAGTTATTACAAGGGGCCAAACCCTTGCCCATTGCTTTTGGGGGTCCTATTCTTCATTGTGGCACCCATGGACCTCATTAGGCCTTTTAGAGGGCCCTACGACATGCATAGAGTATTATTTGACCTCTTGAGAGGCTTACTTTTTTATTTATGAGCTAGTTTGGTGGGCTTGTCACCAAAAGTTATATTATTAGCACATTATTTTATTTTTAGAGCTTATGTAGGCCAAGGAGGCTAATTTGAACTCCTAAGCTATGTATAAGTAGGAGTGAGATGAGTTCATTTCTCATTATCACTTTGTTTTGGATCTCTTATCTCTCTTGAGTTTTTCGCACTTTTTTTAAGGATGAATTGGAGACTTATGGATGAGTTTTGATGTATGGATATTGGCCTATCTTCTCTTGGAGCTTCTTTATTGTCAATTGTGAATGGCTGGATATACTAGATTACATGTAAGTATGTGATTTTGATGTTATTCTTGTTTACTTTTGTCATATATGTTGGACTGGGATTTTCGTTGTTCTAGGGCATAATTTCTCCATGCATTTACTGCTTAATATTGTAGAATTTGTCTTTATTATAGCATTTCCTTCAATGTATGGGCCATGTAATAGGAGCAAAATCTTCTAGGGGTAAAATTTGACCTTGACAAGCCATTTCTCTTACACATCGAAGTATAAAAGCTGCAGGGTTGCTTCTTCTTGACCTAGAGGGCAAACGAAGTGATCTTGAGGCCTCCTTGACTGGGAACCAAGAAATCCTACTCTTACTCAACATAGACTCCATTCTCCCAAAGATTAATGCACTGATCTACCAAGGGTGGTCACTAAAATCCACATTTTCTCACATTCTTCCGGGACTAGCCACATTGGGGTGACTAGGGCATCAATTTCCCGACAAGCTAGCCATAAAAAAAATTCGATCTCTTAGGGCCTCTTGCGTTGGCCTTTCCTCTTGCCCTCCTCCAATTTTGAAGCCATTTCGATAGTGGAGTTGGAAGAAAAGTCAAACCCTAGCTTTGAGATCAAAACTTGCCTTGCCATCCCCAAGGCTAGTACCTCATAGGGTCAAGACAACGTCTTCAACTGAAATTCTTCTCTTGAACCTTTTCCCCACCTTATCTAGGGTAAAAATATCATTGGTTGCTTCATACCTTCCTCATATCCTAGACTGGGTCCACTTGGCCCCTTGTGGTCCCATTTCTTCAAAAGACTATTATTCAAGAACCATCCGGGATACCAATTCTAAGAAGGATTTTAGGAATTGGGGAACTCCTTGATAAACCTAGCCCTCAAAATCCTCTCTTCCTTTCCCTAGAAACACATAGTACCTTGCTTAGAAAGCAAGCAAGCTCTATCCTTCAAACTTTCTGGGAAAGGGTTTGGGTTGCTCATATCCATTGACTTATCATTCATTAGTGACTCCTTGCATATTGGGTGTCCTCCCATCGGTGAAAGTCTGTAAATAGAAGGGAGCCTTAGCTGAGGTGATAGTGGGCTAAGTCTCCATTTGTTGCCCTTGGCCTCGCATTTGCCCTTTAGGGATCCCCCTTAGGTCCCCTGCTAGTTTGAGCAGGAAAACAGGAGGCAATTTCAGAATTCAAAATTTAAATTTTCTTTTTTTTTTTTGTGGGCTTATTATAATTGAAGAATACCGACTGCAGCTACCAAAATTCAACAACTTTGACTTCCTATCTCTGCTGAATGCCCAGCTCTTGTGCCAAATTGAACTGAACTCTCCAATAGCCCAATGTACCTCTTTTATAATTTACTGACCTGACCCCAAAGTGATTGAGTGCTGAGATTGCACCTCCACACTTGAGATGAATGGTCATGATATAATTTTATGTTGGGCTGTTAACTTTATAAAAAAAGTGGCCAATAAACTAAAAATTAAATTATTGATTTTATGCTTAAGGTCCAAACTTAGGAAATATTTAATTAATTCTGCTGTGAGAGAATTTTGGTGATTCATTGCATGTCATGTCACTTGACCAATGCAGAATCACCTTCAAAGCTACATTTTCAACATGTTTAAATGTTTTGCTGGTTATTGGTATTAATAATCTTAAGCTATTATTACTAAATGTGAAATAATGCATTATCGCTAAGCCTAAGCTTAAAGTATAATGGCATAGTTATTAATTCCAGAATAAATTTTAGTGACTAAAAAATAATACCTTTGAGTATTACTGATATCATGAATGTACCCAGTGAATGTTTCCATATTTACAATCTAAATTGTTATGTTTGCAACACGTGTTTTGCATTATCTGATTACTAATACTACGACTAAGACTAAAAATGAAAGAAAATTACTCTTTCCCTTATTTCTCTTGAAAGCCTTTACTCTGACTCTTTTATGTTGTTTCTGTCTGCAGGTTTCCTTTCTATTACCATGCGAAACTTGCATTCCTAATTTGGCTTCAGCTTCCAGCTAGTTGTGTATGCTTCTGATTCCTTTCTAATGTTGGTTTAGATAACATTCCTATGCTTGCTATTTTTCTCATACAAGATTTGGAAAAGGACATGTTTTTTGACGGGCAAATGCTTTTTTTCTTAACCTGCGAGGAGCTCTGAACTGCAACTACACATTTTTGCAATAAAGGCCACTTTATCTTTGGGGGTGTTGAATTTAGCCAACTCATACATATGATAAGTGCTTTATGCTTGTCAGGGCTTGACTTTGAGCCTAGGTCATTATCATGGTGATACCTCATCTCAGTCAACATTGGGTACTTGCATACTCAATTTGGCTATATTTCCAGTTACATCGTGTTCCACTCTCACATTACCTTCAAATTCTGATGCTGTATTACCCTACACAGAATTGGAAAGGACAATAGTCGCAACATGTACTGTTTTTAGTTGATATCATTTCATGGTATGATATAAGTAATCACTAAGCCAAATCCATGATCAAAATAGTGTTTGACATCTCATTTAATTATAATTTTTTGCAAAAAAGGTTCTATTTACTGTTAATTAATAAAATCACTGTGCATATAGGGCAATCCTTTTTATTTTTTAACAAAAAATTCCACTATGATAGAACCACAAGAATATGCACTAGTGGAAGCATTGAATGCTGTTAAAGTTTGCAAAATTTCCCTAGATCAATGAAGCGCAAAATATTGCCACTTGGATATGCTTCAAAAAATTAATAGTTCAAAACTAAAATTTTGTCAAGGAAACATGTTCATGAAAATAAACAAGAATATTAATTTGTAGTTGGAATCAGAACCAAGACTGACAGATCATCCTTGTGATTCTTTGGTGGGCCTATGATCTGAAGTAGTAGTTCTATGGAATACACAACCACAACACAAATTACAAAGAGTTCATTCTGTAGTAGTTATTATTCTTGAGGCATGGGTTTCATGCTCAAGGGAGATTTATTTTTAGTTCAAGCACCCATTGAGTGCTTCTAGGGCTTGTCATTGAGTCTACAAGTCAATTGAGTCATTGTCATGTATGAAAGACCCTTTTGTGCATGTTACATATTGTAAAGAAAATTTATTTGAGTCAAAAGAAAGTCAAAATACACTCCAAAACCTCATCATGGTGCAAAGATCAAGTCGGCCTACATGAAGGGACAAGTCGGCCTAAAGATAGCAATTTGTACCCCTCAGGGGCCTATAAATAAGAAGGAACTCGACCTCATTTGGACACACTCTCAAGCAAGTTCGATCTCCACAAGATAGAAGCCGAAAAAGGACGAAACAGGGGAAAAAGAGCAAGATTGAAGTTTTGGGCCTTTCTCTCTCTCTCATGTTAGGGTTTTTACAGTTACTCAGCAAGATGAAATTCAGAAGCTGCATCGAAGTTGCATCAAAGCTGTGAAGTTGCAACTAGTTCGAAGATGTGAAAGGTCAAAGCACTAAAGTTGCTGGGTGGAAGTTGCAGGAGAATCTGTTGGTCGAAGTTGCAGAAGAATTTGTTGGGGATTGAAATTGCAAAAGTTGTTGGAAAGCAGGAAAAATTTGACTTGGTCTTGGAGGGTTTTGGTTGAGGGTCATAAGTTGGAATTCATCAATTGAAGATCTATAATAAGAGAATAATTCGTGTTGGTTTTCCTCTCAGTTGGAGAGGTTTTGGCCCTGGCCGATCGCCTATATCTTGTGTCCTCTTGTGTCATTGTTCTTCATTGTTTGGTAGCTATTTGATGATAAGAACACTAATTATAATCAAGTGAAAGAAGAAGCTAATAAAGTTAAGTAAAAATACATCACAAGTAGTTATTAAAGTAAGAGAAATCACCTATCTTGCTGTGCTTAGATTTCTCAACATGATATCAGAGCTAAAGTGACTGCATCAAGGAAGGGTAGCTGAAAGAAGGATACTCAAGGGTCGAAGCACAAGAAGATATGCTCGAGGGCCGAAGCACAAGAAGATCATTCAACATCAAGGACATCGAATCATCAAGAAAGGATTCATAAAGGCCAAATAAACTAAGAAGCATTAAGGACTACTCAAAGCAACAACAAGGATAGAAACCTCGAAACCCTAACTCTCTCAAAGATAGGGTTCTTCAACTAAAGCATTCTTAGGAAGCGTACAATCTCCATCACGAGGAAAAGAAGACCTCAAAGACCCTACATCAACTCAAAGAAGGATTACATGTCGAAGCATCTTGAAGTCTCCAATTCGAGGAAGAGAGAAGAAGGCATTGTCATCATCATCAAGGATTCAAGGTGATCTCCCCCTCTTTGAGTCAAGGATCACTTTTGAAGGAATACATCTTTATCAAGAAGACATCTTCTAAATCAACATCATGATCAAACATAAAGAAGGAATCAAGCTGAAGATATTGTCATCAAGGAGTATCTTCACAAGTAAGTATCTTTATATTTATGTTTGAATCTATCAGAATGACTTCATTTTTCAAGGAGAGCAACAAATTGGTTGGGTTAACAAACTACCTTGCATGGAAAAAGAGGACATATTTGATCCTCATAGAAAATGAAGTCATTGGTCATGTTAAGGGTTTAATTGTTGAATTGCCAAAAGAAGTGTAAGCTCTACAAGATGAAGATATTGAAGGAAGGAGGAATAGCCTCATACTTCATAAGGGTGTTAGGAATACGAGACTGATTGAGAGAGTTGGGGAAAATAATGTCAGATAGAGAAATGACCACCGTGGTACTCAATGCAAGTGCCTCACTGAGAATTCCAGCTTGTATGGGATTCATTGTTTGGAAGAATGATGGTATTATGACAAAGGAATGCAGCATGTCAAGGTGGTTGAAGTACTCTTAATCAAGGAAAGGAAGCTGTTGAAGGAAGCCTAGGTGACCAAAAGAAGGAAAGAGGTATGTGTGCATGTATTTAATTAAGTCATATTGTTGTGGGATAGAAGATCCTAAAAGAAACATGACATGGAAAAGGTAGTTGTATGAAGGAAAGCTAGATGTCGACTAGAAGATCACTTTTCGATGAAGAAAAGGATGACATGACTGACATTGTTTGTAAAGGAAAGTGATGGATGGCTAATGCCTTACAAAGAAAAGATGAAGGTTCCATAATAATGAAGATGAAATTCATCACATCGAAAGGAGGAGCCCTACAAGTGCTCTAGGTCCCATGATCTCCACCAAAGAATATATAATTGTTGCTGGAAACAAGTCCCTGGTTAAGAGGGAGCTTGGAAGCAAGTCCCTGGTTAAGAGGGAGCTTGGACAAGTCTTGGGATGAGAGGGAACTTGTGCATATTCCTTTAGTAGGAATGGGAACATTCCTTTATATGAATAGGTATATCCTCCCTAGTTGAGAGGGAGAGATAGACACATCATTCTTGTCTTCACTTTAGAAAGAAAGAATGGAGGATTGGGTAATCATCTATCATCCGATACCCTTTGAGAATGTGGCAGGGCATCCAAGATAAGAGTAGTCATAGAAGATCGATATTCTTTGAGGTTGGGAATTCAAGATAAGAATAGACCTGTAAGGACATACCCTGTGAGCACCCGAGTGGGGTATTTTCCTTGAGAGACAATGATGATGGTGTCTATAAATCATTGGTCTCGCCAACATTGTGCTTTGTTCTTGTGGAGAGATAAAGTTGTTAGTCAAGGTCTTGCTATGTGACAATGTTGGATGATATGATGCTAAGGAGATGGGTTACCAACTTGACTCTTCTTATGAGGATTCTTCAAATTGAGAATGTCCAAGTAACTTGTATGGATTATGAATACCTCCCTAGTTAAGAGGGAGTGTTGAAATATGTAACTAGGTTCGGTCTTCATAATGACATGTAATCATGATTTATGTATTTAATGAAAACGAAAAGAAAAATAATTTTATTATTATTATTCTTGAGGCATTGGTTTAATGCTCAAGGGAGATTTATTTTTAGGTCAAACACCCATTGAGTGCTTCTAGGGTTTTTCATTGAGTCTACAAGTCAATTGAGCCATTTTCATGTATGAAAGACCGTTTTGGGCATGTTACATATTGTAAAGAAAATTTATTTGAGTCAAAAGAAAGTCAAAAGACCCTCCAAGACCTCGTCATGGTGCAAAGATCAAGTTGGCCTACATGAAGGGACAAGCCGACCTAAAAATAACAATTCGCACCCCTCAAGAGCCTATAAATAAGAAGGAACTTGACCTCATTTCGACACTCTCAAGATAAAAGCTGGAAAAGGATGAAAAAGAAGAAGATCGAGATCGAAGTTTTGGGCCTCTCTCTCTCTCATGTTAGGGTTTTTACAGTTACTGGGCAAGAGAAAATTCTGAAGTTGCATCGAAGCTGTGAAGTTGTGAAGCTGCATCAACGCTGTGAAGTTGCAGCTAGGCCGAAGTTGTGAAAGGTCGAAGCACTAAAGCTGTTGGGTCGAAGTTGCAGGAGAATTTGATGGTCGAAGTTGTAGAAGAATTTGTTGTGGATTGAAATTGTAGAAGTTGCTGGAAAGCAGGAAAGATTTGACTTGGTCTTGGGAGGTCTTGGTCAAGGGTCATATGCCTTGAAATTTGTCAATTGAAGATCTATAAGAAGAGAAGAATTCTTGCGGGTTTTCCTCTCAGTTGGAGAGGTTTTGGCCCGGGTTGATCACCTATGTCTTGTGTCCCCTTGTCTCATTGTTCTTCATTGTTTGGTAGCTATTTGATGATAAGAACACTAATTATAATCAAGTGAAAGAAGAAGCTAATAAAGTTAAGTAAAAATACATCAGAAGGAGTAATTAAAGTAAGAGAAATCATCTATCTTGTTGCCCCTAGATTTCTCAACATCCTAAAGCCTATTGATAAGAGAGACTCAATCAAATGGTTTAATTGCTGTAGAAGCAAGGTGGTAAGCTTTGTAGGAAGGGCTAAGGGGATACTTAAGCCTAGGTTTGGAGAGTAGCCCTTGACAAGTGGTATTCCAAACCTAAGGCTCCCTAAGGATAAATGGCTTCTATGCAATCCTTGTAGAATTTTAATTACAAAGTTGCGGGACCACAAAGAACACAAGTGGACACAAACTAGCTCAAGGGTATGGAGTTGATTAAAAATAGAGGGGCTTGACCTGGATTATCCTCTTGTGTCATTTAAGCTCATAGACACCAATAGAGACTAGAATGTTGAGAAATCTAGGGGCAACTAGGTTGTGCGATTTCTCTTACCTTGATAACTATTTGTGATGTTCTTTCATTTCAACTTGATTAGCTTATTCTTTTCACTTGATTATTATTATGCTGTTATCATCATACAACTACCAAATTATGAAGAAAAATATGACAAGAGGACACAAAATGTAGGCTGCAATCCAGGCCTAAAACCTCTCCTCTTGAGAGGATAACCCACAAGAATTCTTTTCTTATAGAATGTTCAAATGACGAATTCCAAGATCTATGACCTTTGACAAAGACCCCTCCAAGACCAAGTCAAATCTCTTCTTGATGAATTTTTCTTCCACAAAGTCAATGCCAATAAACTTGTCTTCTCGCTGCTGCAAATTTATCCTTTGACCAAAAATCTCGGACATGCAATTCCGACTGCAATTTCGGCTACTGCAAAAAGCCTAGCTTTTGCACATGTGGGAACAATGGTGTTTTTGTCCTTCTCTCTTGTTCGCTTGAATTGGTTCTTCCTCCTTTGAAACTTGACTTGTCAAATTGACCTTCTTTTGGCACAAGATTCAATTCCTTTGTGGTGGCTGCAATTCTATTCTTCTGCAATAGATTTTGCCCTAGTTCCTTTGCACGTGTAAGAGATTATGCCCAAAAATGATCCTTTAGTACCTTGTTCTTCCTTCCCTTGTTTCTCTTCTTTCTCGTCGACTATTAGATATCTTTTCTTTCCTTGATCGAATTCCTTCTTGTCATGTGAGTGGGTCATCTTTGAGTGAGTCTATCCTTATATATAGTCTTCTTTGGAGATTGAGTAGCTGTCCATGAGGCTGACTTGTCTTGGAGGGGATCTTTGACTCTAATTTGACTCAAATAAATTCTCTTGACAAGATACAATATGCCCAAAAGGGTCTTTACATGTTACAATGACTCAATTGAGTCCTAGAGTTTATGACAAAGCCCTGGGAGCACTCAATGGGTGCTTGACCTACAAATAAAATAACCTTGAGCTTGAAACACATGCTTCAAAATAATAATAATAGATTTTCTTTTTCTCCTTTCATTGAATACATAAAATCATGATTACATTAGACATTATGAAGACCGAACCTAGTTACACATTTCAACACTACCTGTTAACTAGGGAGGTATTCATAATCCATACAAGGTACTTGGATGTTTTCATATTGAAGAATTCTCATAGGAAGAGTCAGATTCGTAAGCCATCTCATAAGCTATTTATTGATTTTATATTAGTGCATCTCATTATATCAACCAACATTGTCATATAGCAAGGCCTTGACTAATGTCTCTATCTCTCCACAAGAATAGAGCACAATGTTGGGAGACAATAATTTATAGACATTTTAATCATTATTTCTCAAGGCACATACTCCCTCAGGATGTTCAAGGTATGTCCTTCTAGGACCATTCCCAACTTGGATTAACACATCCTCATGGAATTTCCTCTTTGACTGCTTTTACTTATTGGATGCCTTACCTCATACTCAAAGAGTATCAAAATCAATCTCATATGCTTACCTAATCCTCTGTTTTTTCTTCATAACTTGAAGACAAGCATGATGTGTCTATGTCTCCCTCTCAACTAGGGAGGATCTACTCATTCCTATAAAAGGAATATACTCAAGTTCCTCTTAACAAGGAACTTGTTACCAATAGCACTCTTGGGTGGAGATCGCGGTACTATCAGTTGCTTGTAGGGCTCCTTTTTTTCGCATCATGTCATGAACTTCGACTTCTTGATCATGGAGCCATCTTCTTTGTAGGGCATTGGCCATCTTCTTCATCACTTCCCTTTAACGAAACATCGTGTTGAACCAATAGTCATGTCATCCTTCTCTTCATCAGGGTGTGATCTTCTAGTTCACATATGGCTATCCTTCATACAACTACCTCTTCGCAGTCATGTTACTTTTCGGATCTTCCATCCAATCTCATGAGTACTAGTTGTAGGTGACTGCTACAACCTTCTTCCGGTAGCCCTATTTCAACCCAACCAGATGTAGTCAAAAATCAAAATGAACATCAAATCAAAGTTACCTTTATATGATGGCCTTTCATCATGACATCTTGTTTTTTGCAACATCAACATCCTTTCCAATATTGTATGAATCCATCTCCAAGACATACATTACCAAGGTTCTCCTTTTAACATACATTTCCAGGTCTTTATACCTTTTCCATGGAGATGCTATAGCTAATCCTTCTAATTACCATATGTTGATAACTTATCTTATCTTTCTCACTAACTCTTCTTTCACCTTTTCCTTACACATGGCTTCCTTAGGATTGATTGTACATGGTTCCTTTCTTCATAGGAACCATAGATGCTAACCACCTCATATTCTTTATGAGGTCATATTATGTTGATTTCTTCTTGTCGATATGTAGAAGAGTTCTAGGCACATTGACTACATGCCTTTAGGCATCATTCTAATGGAAGAGTATCTTCTTCTTTCATCATGCTCATGAGATAGAGCATTTTAACCCATACTATCTGTAACCATATGATGACATAACTTTATCTAAATACATACATACCTCTTCCTTCTCTTGGTTATCTAGTCTTCCTTCCAACAACTTCCTTTTCTTGCTTGAAGATGAAAGTACTTCAATCAACTTGACATGCTGAATAACTTTGTCACTATATCTTTACCCTTGTTAACTAGTGGATCCCACTCAAGGTGGAATGTAGACTACCAAAAAGACGCTTCTTCTAAGTAGAGTTAACCTTCTAATGAAAATTCCGATGGAGTATCTTGATGATCCTCATTTTGCAAATGCTTCTTTCTAATGATGATGATGTATGATGATCTTTTTATCTTCTATCTTGCTAAATGACTTTCCTCCAACCATATATACTGCTACTTTGGTTGTCCTGATATGCTTCCAGTGGAGATGTCATGAGCAACTTCCTTTCTATCATGATGACTGCTACAACCATGTAGACTTTCTACTTCAACTATCTTTCCATGCCTCTATGATGATGTCATTTCTATTTCAGCTATAATGCATCCTATCATACTTGTGATGTTTTCCATCATGACAACTATCTTCTACAAAATTGAAAAGAACTAATTATATGATATTATCTTAGTCATAGTAGAGGTCTTTTACTTTCTCCTTTTTCTTCTTCTTTTCAGGTTCTTCCACTTCTTCAGTGACATGGGCTTCATTTCTATCCTTTCTCTTTTTTTTGTCCTTCTTGAGTTTAGGACAATTTCTTTTGAAATGCCCATATTCATTACACTCATAGCATTGGATCTTTGACATATCAATTTTCTTGTGAAACTTCTCTCGAGGCTCAAATTTCCCAAAATTTCCTTTCTTCCTTGTTGATGCTGCATATGCTTGAGTTTATTCAGTTGACCCAACATCATTCTTCGCTTTTAATCTAGATTCTTCAATCTTGCATAATGACCACAATTCTATGAATGGAGTGGTTTCTTTCTTTCCATAAATGCTTGACACAAAAGTCCCCCATTCATTAGGTAGTGCATTGATCACAATAGTGGTCATCTCTCGATCATACATAACTTCTCCAAGTTCTTGTAGTTGGTCTCTGATTTCAGATACCTTCATGAAATATGAGGCTATCCCTTCTTCCCTTGAGATCTTCATCTTGTATAGTTCTGTTCTCAAAGATATGATTTCTCCTATAGTGCTTACAAAAATAACTCCACCAATTTGTCATATATCTCCTTTGTTGTCTTCAACTTTGCAACATAAGGGATGAGAGAATCATTGATTGACTCTATGAGGATCCTTTGCGCCCTTATCTCTCCTTTCATGTATTTTGACAGTGCTTGAGCTTGCTCTTGAGATGTTTTGGTGATGGAGCCCTTATATATTCAATAACTTCATTCTCCATGAGAATTAAATCAATTCTCTTCTTCCAAGCAAGGCAGTTTGAGGTCCCAACCAATTTATTGTTCTCCTTGCAGAATGAAGTCATTTGATTTGAGGATTGAGACATAAAATTATAGAACACTTACTTGTCAAGTGAAGATGCTCCTTTTGATGATGATGTCTTCAACTTGATGTCTTTTCGACGGTGTTGAATTCCACTATTCTAATGGAAGATGTCTCCTTGATGATGATTGCTCATAGATGCCTTCTTTGACGATGTATGTTTCCTTGGTGACAATACTTCTTCTTCAAGACGGTGAGGGATGATCTTCTTCTTCCTAGAGAGGGAGATTACCTTTATTCTTTTGACACTAGAGTGCTCTTTCTTGCTTTTTTTGGATGTAGTGTACAATGTGAATGCTTCAAGTGTAGGGTCCTTTGAGTGGTGGGGTCCTTGAAGTCTTCTTCTTCTTGAGCTGATATGATCCTTGTCCTTGTGATATGATGGATGGTCTTTCTTGATGCTTTGACTATCCTTCTGCTCGGCCCTTATGTATCCTTCTTCAATGGTGAGATCTTCAAGCTGCCTCTTCTTCTTGTTGTGGTTACCTTAGCTCTAAAACCATGTTGAGGAATCTATTGGCAACTAGGTTGGTTTGTTTCTCTTACTTTGATATCTGTTTGTGATGTTCTTTTACTTCAACTTGATTAGCTTTTTCTTTTCACTTGATTATTATTATGTTCTTATCATAAGACAAGATGACACAAAATGTAGGCTGCAAGCCAGGGCCAAAACCTCTCCTCTTGAGAGGAAAACCCAAAAGAATCCTTTTGTTCTTATAGAGTATTCAGATGACTAATTCCAAGACCTATGACCTTTGACAAAGACCCCTCCAATACCAAGTCAAACCTCTTCTTGATGAATTTCTCTTCCACATAGTCAACACTAGTCAAACTTGTTTTCAAGCTGCTGCAACTTTCTCCTTTGACCAAAAATCTCGGACCTGCAATTTCAGCTACTGCAGAAACCCAAGCTTTTGCACGTGTGGGAAAAGATGGTGTTTTTGTCCTTCTTTCTCCTTTGCTTGAACTGGTTCTTCGTCCTTTGAAACTTGGCTTGTCTAATTGACCTTCTTTTGACACTAGATTCGACTCCTTTGTGGTGGCTGCAATTCGGTTCTGCTGCAACAAATTCTGCTCTAGTTCCTTCGCACGTGTGAGAGATTCTGTCTAAAAACAGTCCTTTAGTACTTTGCTCTTCCTTCCCTAGCCCAAAAACCGAACTGTAATGGACTTCTTGCACAGGTTTTGTGCTGTAATCCTTCCTCAAGTCCGAGCTTCTCAGCAGATCTGTAATCAGTAGAATTTGCCCAAAACATTGTAACTGTGATCTCCCTTTAATCTCCTTGGCCTCCTATTTTATCTTTGAATTGTTCATCGAGATTGATACTTGAAATGATGTGTTTAACTTGTATTTATACTGCTTTTTGACAATAAATGAAAAGACATGTCACTTGGATGGGAGGCCGACTTGCATAAGTTGGATCAAGTTGGCTTAGTATAGAAAATATATTATTCCAACTTGTAAAATCGATTTCTCAAAATCCAAGAGGAGTTAGAAGGCGAGTGATAGCTCGTTAGAAAGGGAAAATTGTCCTTTACAAGTTGGTGAAAGAGACATTTTAAGATGATGTCAAAATGTTAAAAATAATTTTCTTTATGACTGTTCTAGAATTGTAGTACAGACCTTGGGGTTTAGGATTCTTCATGTATTAAGTCATTGAGACTAGGATATTAGAATTAGTGACATGAATCTAGGCATAAGGGTTTGGGCATCTTCATTAGGGCTCCAAGTGTGAGCTTCAACAATCATCCATGTCATCATTATCTTCATTAATGCTCATATTGACATCAATGACAATCATTGACCAATAGAGATCCAATCCAAAGTGATGATGAGCAAATGAACTCATCTCACTTGTATTTATACACTAATGAGGAGTTCGAATTAGTCTCCTAGGCCTACTTAAACCCCCAAAATAAAATAATATGCTAATAACCTAACTTTTGGTGACAAGCCCACCAAACTAGCTCACAAATGAAATAATAAGCATCTTAAGAGGTTAGATGATAAATAATACATGTCGTAGGGCCCTCCAAGAGGCCTGATGGGGTCCATAGGTGCCATAATGAAGAATAGGACCCTTAAAAGTGATGGACAAGGGGTTGGACCCTTGTTCTCCAAGAAATAAACCTGTGGTGCTCCCAGTGGGTGTGGGGGCACAATAATAGCCTCATGGGTCTCCAAATGAGTTGAAGATGCCTGTAGATTATCTATAAGGGTTGTGGTGATGGTGTAGGTGATGCCACATCATCCTACAAGTCCTGGGTCAGTTGCCAAGTGCATGGTACATCTATGGGGCCGGCTAGGCAAAGGTGAACCAAGTGCATCTTCCTTGTCCAATAGGTGAATCTTGAGCAATCTAAGAACATCCTTGGGGATCCATGGAGTGCTGTCTACTATTTTGGAGGTCTATGGCTTTCAACACACACCCTACATGTGTCAATGTAGCCCTCTAGAGGGTTAGGACCCTGTATACGGAGACCAAACCCAAGATGGAGACCATCTGCAATCCTGCATAAAATCCAATGCCTCCCCTAGCCTTCTAGTACAACAAGTCATTAAAAAAAATCAAGTAAATGAGCTTACCAGTCGTGGACCATAGGTGGGGATGTCAAAATGGTCTGCCCTTCCATAATGGGCTTCGAGATGTTCCAATGTCTCCCAAACTCCAAATGGGGTTAACCCAGTAGCTTATTAGGTGGTTTCTACTTCTAAAGGGGATAATATGTTCAAGGTACATCCTTTAAAAGGGGGTGGTATGTGATAGAGAGGTGAATGAATTAGGGGATGAGTAGGGACAACTTTGGGCCACAAGATGGGGTACAAGGGTAGGTAATAAAAGGGAAGCTCACACTTGGGTCTATAATGTATAGGAGGGAGCAATCATGGTACATTAGGTGCCCCGAACTTGATTTTTCAACCCTTCCTTATATGCCCTTTGCCTTTTTATGATTTTCTTTGATTGACTGCTTGGAGTTTGAGCATGATGTGTGAGATATAGCAGCGAATACCCCGTTTTAAGGTAGGGCAGTTTGTTGCCCACTAGGGGTTGGGACAATCATGGGTTCCTATATGATGGAGGCTCATAGAACCTGTAGGAACCAAGGCGATGGCCATGATGATGGGGTAGAGCTCATGTATTGGCTTTTGTCCATGTGCTAAACGTGTTTGTCCCGACCCTCTTTTGCATTTTGTGGTACATTTTCCTGTTGAATGTGACCAATTATGCTTTTATCTTTCTTTTTAACTGCATCAACCTCCGAGACATCATTCCAGGCCTAAGCCAAGGTGTGGGCAAGGGGAAGGGGAAAGCTAACCCTATGTGGACCCAATGGAAGAATGTAGACCTAGGCAAGAGAAATGATGAATGGGGTTATAATCACTGGAAATGGGGGAATATATGCAAATAAGGGAGCGGGACCACACAACCAAAACTAGGGTTTCCCATGAAATGCCATCCCTAAAGTTAAATGGTCAGTAAAAGAGATCCCATGGGACTAGAATCCAAAGTTAATGTTCAAAAGGGGTCTAGGAGACAAGAGCATAGACCTAGTTGATTCTTTCTGTCGAATTCGCCCATTAATCCATGCCCAAAAGTGTCCATGATAAGCCAACTACAATACTCAATTACCAAATGACAAGGCATACCTTTAGGTTCAGGAGGCCCACCTTCAAACATACCATCATGGCAGATGGGTGAGGGACCACATCACTGGCTTAGGTGGCGAAGAAATGGCACAATGAGCTAGTTGGTGGTTGCAAGGGGCTGCTGGTTGCCGACTGAGGACCATCTTCGAGAAAAAAATTCTCCTAGGGATATCACCCACAAAATGGTGGGTAACAAGGCTGACCTTGACAATTTGTGTACCTGTGCGCTTCACTTCAAAAATATATTTTCCCTTATCCAAATTTAGTGCTTCAAAGGTCAATGTTGGTCCTCTCGGAAAGAGGAATCTAGTCCCATGATTGGAATTTGTCACTAAGTTGCCAAATTAACTTGCACCACACAAATATCTCAAGATGTGCTTTGTTGCAATCCAATGCTCATGTCTCCGTTCTACTTGGAACTGGCTCAAGGTGTTCACAACAAAGAAAATGTCCAACCTGGTGTTAACTAAATACATCAACATACCAGTCAACTGTCAGTACATAGATGGATTTACCAATTTGGAGTCAAGGCCTCTTAACTTCTTTAAGTTAGTCACATCATATCGAATCTCTGAAGGATCTTTATCACATATTTTCCTTGAACAAGGAAGACTTCACCAGGTTTCTTCCATACTTCTAATCCTAATTAATGGTGCATCAACCCAAGATCCTTCATGTTGAACTCAGAAGCCAATTGCTTCTTGCATAGAATGATAAGAGGCTCGACACCTATCAGAAATAAGTCATCAACATATAATAATAAGAACATAGGTGCATTCCTCACAACCTTAAAGTAAAGGTTTGGATCAGCTTCGCTTTTGGTAAATCCTAGTCTTGTCAGATAACTGCCGATATGAGCATACCAAGCTCTTGGAGCTTGCTTGAGTCCATACAAGGCCTTTCTGAACTTGCAAACATGAGACTCGTTTCCGTATACGTCAAATCCTTGAGGTTGCTCTATTTACACCTCTTCCTCAATCACACCATTGAGGAAAGCAATCTTCACATCCATCTGGTGCAAATTCCATCCTAGCGTAGCAACAAGAGAAATGGTGGATCTAATGGAGGTGTACCTGCGAATTGGAGAAAAAGTCTCATCATAGTTTTCTGTCTTTCTAGGAGAATCCTTTACCCATGAACCTTGCCTTGTATTTGTCAGTACTACCATCTGCAACATGATTTATCGTGTAGATCCACTTGGAAGTCACAACTAACTTCCCTTCAAGCCTTGGCACAATTTCCCAAACATCATTCTTCATGATTGATTGATATTCCTCATTCATTGCTTCCTTGCACACCTGTTGACTAGTTGCTTCTTTGTATGTGTAAGGTTCTTCATCAATGAGTTTTGTCACGAGAACTGCATAATTGGAGAACCTCTTAGGTTTCTTCACTTCTCTAAATGTGCGATTAGGAACTACATGTCCTTCTGCCTCTTCCAATGTGGATCTAAGCCATGCTGGTCTTTTCTTGATCTCTAGAACTATAAGTGGTTCTGCTGGATCTTGAGGCCCTTCTGGCCTTTTGGTACATTCTGTAAAATTTGAATGCTCCTCTCTTGAGGCCTCCTGCTTTACTTTATCTGAGGAATCTACGTAGACTTTCTTAGACCTCCAATATGCCACTTTCTCATTGAAGGTGACATCTCGACTGACCTCAATTCGTCGCTGTTTGGGAATGCGGATTCTACAGGCTTTTGAAAATTGCACTATATCCAATAAATATTCCTTTCTTTCTTTAAGGCTCAAGCGTGTTCCTCTTATCCTCGAGAACATGAATATATACAGGACAACCAAAGATTATTGTGTGCCCAACCTCTGGCTTCCTTTAGGAGAAGGTTTCTTTAGGAGTCATACCTTGTAGAACTCTATGAGGACTTCGATTTTGAATGTACACAACTGTTTGTGGTGCTTCGCCCCATACGAACAATGACAAGTCCAAATCATGCATCATGGTTTTGACAAATTCTTCAATGGGTTTGTTCTTTTGTTCTGCTACACCATTCTGTTGTGGATTATAGGGAACAATTAGTTTCCTCTTAATCCCATCCTGCTTGCAAAAAGAAACAAGCTCCTTTGAGGTGTATTCTCCTCCATTGTCAGATCTTAGTATCTTGATCTTTTTACTTGTCAAGTTTTCCACTTCAACTTTGAATTCCTGGAATTTGTCGAATACTTCATCTTTTGTCTTCAAGAGATATATCTATTAGAATAATCCTATTTAGTATTTAATGCTCATTCTTTTAGTTGTTGCTATTTTTCCTTTTTAGCAGTTTCTTTGATGAAACTGATTGTTTCTATTTCATAAATAGAAACTTGATGTTTCTATTTACTGTAAATATCTCTGTATTATTATTGAGCTTTAGCTTGCTCATCAATTAATTCATTCATTGGAAATCCATATGCGTGTTTCGCACTGTTTTATGGTATCAGAGCTTGGTATTTTTTTTCTTCGAAATAATTTTTCAGTTGTGTGGAAAATTTTTGTGCTTCATTTCGAAGTTGCTCTCTAGTTTTTTGAATTTGCTGCATCATTGCAGATGCCATTTGTTCATCTAAGTGCGTGCTTTCTCGCTGTTTGAGTTGTTTTTCGGTGGTTTCATGAGGGTTTCTGGTGACATTCGAGAGAATTGATATACTCTCCTCGTGCATCGTATTGGCCAACGGTGTTCGACCTTGATTTTTCATTTTTTTTATTGTGTGAAAAACCCCACTACAATGAGAACAACATTCCATTTCTTGATTTCAAATCATTTGACCTTCTTGGTGGAACTGCTTGGTCCAGCTTGACTACTGGAGCTCTGGGATCATATCTACGTCTATTGTAGCCATCGAACAATACCAGATTTCCCAATTGAAAATTCAAAAATATCTGAGATATAGCACAGTACGATCGCCAACAATGCAAACATGAGTTTCAAAACTATATCGACACACAGGCCCATCTTGGTGGGTTACGCAGGCCGTTCATCGACTCTGGCAGCCTTCGCAACTGCGTTTTAGCCAGCACCCGCTTCTGCAATCAGCTAAAAGGTCGCCGCCACTCGGGCTGAGAGAATAAGGATTGAACCTCGGCCACGCGATCCGTCAACTGTCTCTTAAAAAAAAATTCCGGCGTTACCTTGGGTCCTTCAGGCGTGAAAAACGACGATGACCTGCCACTTTGGCCGGAAGTCGATTTCTTTGATATCGCTCGCACTAACAGGAAACATCCGCAAATTCGATAGCTAGCTGCTCAAAACGTTCACATCGCCTTTTTACATAGCTGGTTTAATCGCGTCGTTTCTTTGCTGCGACTCGCACTAGGCTTTTGGGACGGAGGATTTCTATGCTCATAGGAGGAACCACTTTCTTGGTTGTGGCTGCCCTCCACGGTGCTGCTATGCGGCCGACAAATTTAAATACGCAACTATCTCATATATATATATATATATATAACAGTTTTCTCAGCATATTTATTACAGAGAGCACATTGGCCATTCAGCCATTTGTTCACAGTACATATTGTGAGTGAAAAGACAGACAAAACAGTACGTATTCATTCGACTTTATTAAAACAGACGCATTTCTCAGTCCGGTTGTTATTTATCAGGGTGGTTCGAATCCTAGCTGTTCTGGCTCCCTCGTTCGTGCCTCGGCATAACAAGCTCTCTTCCGCAATTCAGTGACAATCATCACATCTTTACGTGACAGTCAACCCACAGTCAACACATTTTTATGTCACAATCAGTCCACTTCAGAAGTCTATTCGGCATCTTCTGGTCCCTGTGTTAAGCAGCGCTGTACGTGTTCCGGTGTTAAGTGAAGGTTTTGTTCCGTGGGAAGCTTGTGGGTTATTTCGGTGTATTTCGAATTCAGAACCGAAATTCTAATTCTGGTGCATTATTTTCCGTACCTCGATTTTTTCGAGTCAGTGGTTTTGAATTTTGTTTCTAGCACCTATTAGATTTTGTTTGGATCAGCCATCCGGAAACGTGCAGATGGCCTCGCTCACCAATCTGATGTTAGAAGGAAATCAACGCTTTAATGGCAACAATTATAACATCTGGAAACAAAAATGTTGACCATTTTTGAATACAGGCGTCTTGATCAGCTTGTTTTGGGCAAAGAGCTTCGTCCCGGTACAGCTGGTACCGATCAAGATAAGTTTGATGATTGAAATCGAGAGGCTCTTATGCTTCTCAAGCTCTTTGTGGCTGATGATCGGTTACCACAGATTCCTTCTGGCAAGACAACTGTGGAGATCTGGCAACAATTGAAAGAACTGCACGAGACATCTGACAAGAGCAGAGCTTTCTTTCTCAAAAATCAGTTGTTCTCCATCATGATGGACGAACATATGTCTTTATAGGAACATCTCAACAAGATTAAAGACATTCGAGATCAGCTTGAAGTCATTGGTCGCACCATGGAGGAAGAAGATATGGTAGTCATCACTTTGAAAAGTCTACCAAAATCTTATGAGCACTTCATAGAAACACTCAACATTACCGCCACTAATGTTGATCTGAAGTTTCTGGAGTTATGCACCAAACTCATGCAGCAGGATCGTTGGAAACAACAGTTTGGTAGTGGTGCAGCATCAGCCTCCTCAGAAAATGCTTTTGCTGCCAAATATTAGTCCTCTCAGTCCTTTTAGCAAAAAGGTTCTTCTCAGCCTTTTGATCTTGCTAGGAAGAAAAATGTCCAGTGTAATTACTGTCACAATTTCGACCACATGAAGAAAGATTGCCGACAGAGGATTGCTTCTGAACAGAAGAAACAGGGAGGGCTCCATTAGACAACAAATGTTGCAGAACATTCCAAGCAGACAGATTCTGCCTTTTACGCCTTTATGGCTAAACGGTCTTCAGATCATGTTCCATCTTCTGCCTGGTACATTGTCTTTGGTGCATCACGCCATTTCTCTCACAGGCGTGACTGGTTTATTGATTTCTCACCTTTCAGTGATTCTGTGGTATTTGGCGGAGGTGAAAAATACACAGTGGTTGGTAGAGGTACAGTTTAGATCCAGTCTGGTGGGTGCACACTCATCTTCCTGAATGTGTACTATGTTCCTAGTATGGAAATTAATCTGCTGTCTGTCAGTCAGATTATGCGGAACTCTCCTCAGCTTGATGTAGTGATTAGTGCGCACAAGTGCTTTATTATCGACAGGGAGACTAGTCTTACGGTTGCTGTTGGTCTATAAGATCATGGTCTATACAGCCTTCTTGACACTGGTGATTCTCCAGAAGTGGCTCTAGCAGCTTGTGTTTCTCCCATCAGCACTCTGTGGCATCAGCGATATGGGCATCTAAACATGCAGTATCTCTCTCAGCTTTCTCGGGAAGGACTTGTGTCAGGGTTACCTGATATTCAGACTCAGTAGTTGGGCGTATACGGCGCTTGTCAAGCTGGAAAACAACATCGGTCTTCATTCAAGAATGGAGAATCTTGGCGCACATCTAAGGTACTCCAGTTAATTCATGTTTATATTTGTGGTCCTATGAATACATCTTCTATCACTACTTGCAAATATTTTTTTCTTATTCTAGATGATTTCAGTAGAAAGATGTGGGTATATTTTCTAAAATATAAATCTGATGCATTTAGTATCTTTCAGAAGTTTAAAACCTTAGTTGAAAAAGAGTCTAGCTGTAATATCATGACTCTTAGGACAGATAACGGGGGTGAATTTTGTTCTTTTGCTTTTTCCAACTTCTGTGATACTCATGGCATAAAACGCCAGTTCACTACACCCTACACTCCTCAACAGAACAATGTTGTTGAATGTCGCAACCGCACAGTTATTGAAATGGCTTGCTCCATGTTACAACACAAGAGTGTTCCGAACAAATTCTGGGCTGAAGCAGTCTTTACTGCTGTTTATCTTCTTAACCGATCACCCACTTAGGCTGTTAAGGGGAAGACTCCTGAAGAGGTTTGGTCTGGCCGTAAGCCTAAGATCAGTCACCTCAAAGTATTTGGCTCAGTTGCATATGTTTGGATTCCAGCTGCTAAGCGCTTTAAGTTGGATTCCAAAAGCCAGAAACTCATGATGACAAGGTACAATGATCATCACAAGGCCTATAGACTAATAGATATAGCCACTGGTCGTCTTAGCTTTAGTCGGGATGTGGTATTTGATGAAGACAGAGGATTCTTTCAGTGCTCTCCTTCTGAGCAGTGTTCTGAGGATCAACCTCACAGTGTTCTTCTTCCGGTAGGTCCACCTGATGGGAGGGATGATGTAGCCTCAGTGTTTGATAATACACTACCTGAGCTTCCTCCGGAAAATAACCCTCCTCTTGTTGCCCCTATTGTTCTTGAGCCTTCTCCACCTCCTCCTGATATTTGTTCCTCTACTCTTCGGCCTAAATGGTGGGCTAAAACCATTGGTGATCTCCGGGATGATGAGCTCCTTGAAGGAAGAACTTCTAGACATAAGAGCAAACAACAGTCTACAGTAAATTTTGCTCTTATGGCTAACCTACATAGTATTTTTGAGCCTCAAACCTATTCAGAGGCTAAGGGTACATCTGAGTGGGAACAGGCTATGGAAGTTGAATTTCAAAGTCTTCAGAAGAATCACACATGGACCCTTTTTGATCTTCCTGCAGAAAAAAAGCCCATCAACTGCAAATGGGTGTATAAAGTGAAATACAAAGCTGATGGAACCCTAGACAAGTATAAAGCTCGTCTTGTAGCTCGAGGGTTCTCACAGAAGGAAGGCATCGACTATGAGGAGACTTTTGCTCCTACAGCCAAGATGAGTACCATACGGCTTGTCCTTGCCCTAGCAGCTTAGTTCAATTGGAAAGTTCATCAGATGGATGTAAA
>APFE030847210.1:56824-73787 GCA_000404065.3 Pinus taeda
CACAAATCCCAATAGCCCTAGCATCATCTATATTAGAGCCCTTTGACCACACGAGTACTTTTCCATCCACAAAAGCAATCCTATCTCCTTTATCCTCTAAATACAAAACATAGACAAGATTCTTTTTCAAACCTGGTACTTAAAGGACGTTGTTGAGAAGAACGTTGCTACTAGATTCCAGCTCTATGGATGCCTTTCCAACTCCTTTGATTGCATAGTTGTTATTGTCCTCCAATTCAACTCTTTGAGACAACTTTATTTCTATCATGCTTGAAAGATTCCCACGCTCTCTAGTCATGTGTGTTGATGCTCCACTATCTACTAGCCTTATGTGATCATCATCTGCAAAGGAACCTGTCAAAGCAAAATAGCAGAAGAAATATTTTTCACTTTTGGACTTCTTTGGCTTTTCATCTTGTTCAACTTCGGAAGCATGTTGTTTCCCTTTTCTTTTCTTGTTAGCCTTATTAGGACAATATCTTTTGAAATGTCCATATTTTGGACAACCATAGCATTGTACCTTTGATAAATCTTTATTCTTCTTAGCGGAAGAAGATCCCTTTCTTGACTTCTTGTGTTGAGGTCCAAACTTCTTCTTTCTTTTGTTCTTGAAGCAGGCTACAAGGGTTTGAACTTCATCTTGACGATCTCTAGTCATCAATCTTGCTTCTTCTTGAACACATGATGTCCATAATTGCTCAAATGAAGGATCTTTTTTCCAACTGCTTATGCCTATTGCAAATGCATCCCATGATCTAGAGAGACCATTGAGCACTGTAGTCACAAGTTCTTGATTGAGAGTTGATTCTCCAATAGCTTGAATTTGATCTCTGATTTGCGAGTATGAAGCCACAGTGTTGTCATTAGTCATCTTTTTATTTCAGAGTTCATTCTTTAAACTCATGGACTGACCAACATTCTTGATGGTGTAGAGATTTATTAGGGCATCATACATCTTCGTGGAGGTGTCATGCTTTGCAATGTAGGGAATGAGATGATCTCCAATGGAGTCTACTATTAGACTAATGGCAGTAATGTCATCTTACTTAGACTTCTCTTTTCCAGTTGCATCATTTGGTTCAATAATCTTTCTTCACAATATCCAACTCCTTGTTTTTGACAAGAATAAGATCTATTACGAATTTTCAAGCTCTGAAGCTTAATGCTCCCTCTATCTTGTTTTTGGATTTCATGGAGGAAGCCATAGATGCCAATGTAAAAGGACTTTAATAAAATGCTACCTCTAGGGTTTCTGCAAAAGTGATCTCAATGTACCCTCCTTTCGTCACCAAGGCTTTGATAACATGTTGATTTTATAGTGCAATTAGGGTTAGCGCAACATTTCTAAAATTTTGATAATTACTTTTGATGAAGATCTTCTTTTAACTTATTCCAATATATCATTCAACAATTATACTTCAGAAATTCAACAATAAAGAATAATAGAACAATAAAGATCACAATGCGCAAAAGAGCGACAAGATTTACCCTGGGAAAACTCAACAACCTTTTCAATATAAGATTTTTTTCTTGTTCAATGAGAGACACACCTAGACCTATGGTCAAACTTGGTCTTCTCCTCCAAGTCAAGTCACCCAAACCGATCCTGCACTTCTAGAATTTTGGCCCTCCTGAAAGAGCCATTTGCCCAAAATTTTGGTCCTCTGCAATAGTTGCCCCAGTAACCCAGAAAATTTTGGCCCTCTGCAATAGTTGCCCCAGAAACTACGAATCACAAAGAGAGAGACTCCTTCACATGTGCGAATTGCTAGAGAGAGATAGGAGAGAGAAAATTTGGCGTCTTTCTTCATCCTTTGCCCTTCTTGTCCTTCGCTCACTTGCCCAAATACTGTCTTGAGAGAGGAATGCAAATTTCCCAAATGAGGAGCTCGAGCTGTCTTTATATAGTAGTTTGTCTAGGGTGAATGGACGTGTCTCTTGGCTAGGGCTGACTTGACTTGGAGGGAAGTCAACTTGCCACTTTCAGAGCCAAAAATTACATATCAAAAATTTAAATTTACTTCTTTAAAAAGTCACAATGGAACTTTGACCCAATAAATTTTCCTTTGACTCAAGCATTTATAAAAATGTTTTACAATGATAAATATAAATAAATCAAGTGATCAAAAGTACATTTTGAACACCGACCGTAGTTACAAATTCAACAGACACCTCCACCCTCAAATCAGTTCTTTTACACAACACATATACAACACACACATAGCACAGTACAATATGTGTGCCTCAATGTTGAAAATCCAGAGACCATTCTGTCTCTATGCACAGACACCGAGTACTACAGCCTCTAGTGTTTTTCTCTTCATGCTGCAGATCATACTGTTTTTCTCCTTGCCAATATATCTTTCAGCCTTCAACATTACCTGTTCATAATGTAAACACGACATAATTCATGAGTTCATACCCACATGCTATTATAATTATAGATTAATCAGGGCTACCTTGCCCACTTGATTCCCTCATAAAACCAGGAATCTTTTATGCCATTCACGTCTGCATCAAGCAAATCAAAACAGTCACTCTTCCACAAGAGTGACCCTTGACAACCCTGTCAGACAATGGCAATTGTTCTTTTTGTGCATATATATAATTATATTCATCACCATGAGTATCTATACCTTATATAATTATATCTGTCCCCATGTCAAGATTAAGAGAATTTTCCGCTGTACGTGCAGAGGCATGCACATCATGGTGAACCACTGTTCCCATCGTTGCTAAGACGCTTATTACCTCACGGCCGTTTCCCTTACCTTTCCTTGTTTCCCATCTTATGGCTGTCCCGCCACTGCCCATTATTTCCCATGGACCAACGAGCTGCTTGGCCATCATATTGTTGCTCACTCAGTCATGAGCACAATGACATTTGCTTGTGTCAAATAAAACCAAGGCTTAGATGACTCCCTGGATATAAACAAGGCATGCATTAATTAATGGTCTCTCTTCAGAATTCTTGCTTTTGCCTTTTTCTTTTTGCACTGCTGCCATGCGGCAATTCCCATCCGCTTACTCTTTCACCTATGCCTGTTGTGTCCAGGAGTAACTCTCCAATACGTCTCAGCATTGGCCTTTTCCAGCCCATCTGCCCAGCTTGAAGTTCCTCGTTTCCTGGAACTCGCTCAGCTGATCACTATTCATGTCCATTACATGCAGCCCTCTTCAGCTCTCTTTCACCAAGCTTCGTGGCCTCCCTGCCACCTTTAATCGATTTGACCCCTAGCAATCCTACCCTGTGGAAGCCCCTCTTCCTCTTAGTTTCACTCAACGTGCACTTGAGCTTTGGAATTTAGCTCCATAAGTCGGAGTTTGTGTGATAACAAGATCAACAATAACTGATATTCATTGAATATGAACAGGATATCAAAGATTGAATAGTCCTATTGTTTTACAGTTCACTGAAAATACTTTTCATTTTATCTGTTGCTGTTTAGTTACTTTGACAATAATGTGTTGGAACATGTTTTGACAGGGTTCGAGACATTTATACATGAAATACTTGCGTCCATTTCTCTTGAAACATCAAGAAAGACTGGATCAAATTGCAAGTGGAACCTCCTGTGAAATAGTGAGTAGAAAAGGGGAATATATTATGCCCTTATCTGATTTTTAATAAGATAGAGCAATAGCTAGATACTTTGTTCCAGAAAAGAAGTTCAGCTATGTACAACATAAAACTAGTATATTATTGATGTTATCCATCCTCATTATTTATGATTTGTTCTCTGCTAATTATTGTTCATGACCTCGTGGACTAGAAGACAAATTCTCATTGAATTTATTTTGAGATTAGCTAAAGGTACAAAACTTTGTGCAAATTATCCTTCTAAATTTGAATCGGAGAACTTTGTTTAAGAGGATTATTTTTATAATACTGGCTTCCATGTTGAGAGATATTTTCCATCAAACTCCACAAAATCCATCTTTTCTGTTTCCAGAATTGATTGATTCCCTTCTTTAACGAAAACATAATCTGAGTGTGTTGCTTATCCTAGCTGCATGCCAGATATAGGTACCTTCTTTCGAAAATGAGTTGGGATACGACTCAGGGCTGGGAGCTACCTTCTTCTGACATTTTTTCTATCCTCTATGCTTTGCTGCCAAATGTTTGAAACAGTATTTTTTTTTATTGGCTGCTGGCATCCTCCTGTGAATTTTGCACTATTTCGCATCCCTTAGAATTCTTCATTCGTGGCCCTCATCACCCCATTGACTTGAAATATTCTTGTTGCTTCTTATCAAAGGTTCTCAAGTGAGACCTTGTTCGCCATATATTCCAAGTCTCTAGGTGAAGAATCATAATTTTCCTCACTTTTAAGCGCAGACAGTGCATACTGGATTTGGTCTTAAGAGGGGAGGTATATAGAAATAGCCTCCTTAAATCAGCTTAGTTTCTTGTCTTTAAATCCAAAAGGCCTAAGGTTATCTGAGAGCTGGAAAAAGGATGTTGTGTCAGAATTTCCTCCAACCTTAGTTGCTTCCCTAAGAGCAGTACAGGAAAACAGAAAGTTTTATCTCACAAATTTCAGAAAAAATTGTCCCACAAATATCCTGTAATATTCCCAACTGAAATAAATCCAAATTTGCACTTAAATTTCTGCGTTTTAACTGAGTTCCAATGAATCTCTCAGTGAACTATTCGGTCATGTACTTAGTGAGCATACTGCTGTAGGTGAAATTTCATTTTTCAGCTCATTGCAAATAACACGAACAGTGAATATCAGCCAAACAAGTGCTCCCAAATACTGTAGGTGTTTTCCATGGATGTTTGTGGCCAAGAGAATATAAACAATGTGGATCTCTTGCTTAAAATGAAACTTCAAGTGCTGGACTGATATATATATATATATATATATTAGACCCAGAGTTATATTCAAGCTGATACAAGGGCGAGCAACAAGAAATCTGAACCTTTCTTTGATGAATTCTGTCAAATGGTTTGATGGTCTATGGTTGTAGGTGCAATTTTCTTCATTTTAATTTCAAATGCATAGGCACCGTGCTTAGCAAACACTCCCAAACTCTTGCAAACAGCAAGACAGACTTAAATGCAACTCAACAATGAATACCTCATGCAATGTGCACTATACAATGGCAAAATGGATGATTTATGCCAATAAAATCAATTCAGAAATATGTAATGATTCATCATTAATTAATTAATGGGCTCTTAAGAGAGCTGTTATAATGAAATGAAAGCAAGGATCCTGGTTATCACTCCATGATAGCATAACAGTGGCTTCTTCAGTCAGCGGTGGAAATACCCTTTTGTTTGCAGCTCTGATATATACACCAGCAAACCCCCAACACTGAAATAACATTTAATTGGACCCCACCAGTATGCGAAATATGGGCAGAACTCGTCCTACTTTTCACTGATATGACTGTAAGTTTGGCCAGTGTGGGGAGTAAAACGATCTCAGCAACTACAATGCCCTGTCCTTTGTTGTGGCTGTTTCAACCCCTTCTTTCCAGCGGTGACACTACCCCAAAAAACTGTCTAAACTCGTCCTCTATTTTGGTTGAACTTGTCCTTTAGTGACAGTAAACTTCGCCAGCATTTTGGGAAGGATATGACCCTTTGTCTACAACATAACTCGGCCTCTCCAATTCTGGAATTTGACCCTTTTAACAGCAAAAACTCGGCCTTGCAGAGGAGGTAGAACTTGGTTCTTCGGAAAAATAATGCAAACAGAAGCAGAGAATGAATCTGACCCTCTTGTTGGCACAACGATCTTCTGAAGATGCTCATATAAATTCGGCCCTTCTAATGACTGGTAATTCAGCTCCTTTCCCCAAAATTTGTTCCTGCAATAAACACAAATGGAAGACCTGAAGTGATCTTCCCCAAGAGCTAACTACAGTGGCACTTGAAGTCCACCGAAACTAGCTATTGAGTTTTGTTTGAAACTCACTTGAGCTTCTTTTTAATGTCAAATAGAAATGATAGGAATAGAGTGAATTGCCATTGAGCTCTTCCTCCTCCTATAATTATTCATGCAGTCACCATTTAGCTTGTAGATTCTCCCTTTTTCCTTATTATTTTATTGGTGGGGGCCATTTTCTACTTTTTGCCGCCATTTGAATAAAACAATAATTTTCCGCCTGTTGCACCCATTTTTTCACAATTCCAATGAAGCAGTTGTGCCAATTTTTTCAAAGATCAAAATCATCAGCCAACAACTTCTTATGTCATTGTAAACCCAATTTTTGCAAATTGTAATATAAATGATGCTAGTACGACCATTTAATTATGTAACAACCTAGGTAAGCCTATGATTTTGGTGACGAATTTCATCCTATAAGGTTTTTTGTATCATCCATTTGTGTGTTTGTAAACACGGATAATCGGCAAAGTTTTTCTCTCCAGCGTAATTCCAAAGCTAGGATGGAATTTATTGTCGAAGTCTTAGGTGAGTCCTAGTGCTTTTAGTCATGTCTATTGTAAAAGTGATTTGAGAATAATTTAAGCTATTTGGCTAAATTATGTTATTACAGATCACTTGGTCTACTAGATGACGTTGTGTCGTAGAATTGGGTAATTAATTTGAGGGTCTATAATGAATGGGTATTCCCCTTTTGAGGGTTGAATGTGTAATTATCTGATGTAAAAAATATTGTAGTGCATGGTCCCTCGTAATTAGACACCATGGCTAAAGTATTTGAGGGTGGAAAAATAATTAATCCCCACAAGTGTCAATTAATTAATTATTTTTGGCAAAGTAAAAATTAAATCCTAAGCCAAAAAATTAAATTTAGAGTCAAAAAATTAAAATTAGAGAAATTAATTTCTCAAATTGGAAAATGACCAAAAAAATTCGTGGGTCATGAAGAAGTCAATTTTTGGAGGTCCCCCACTAAGACAAAAATAGATTTTTTAAGAAAAATTGAGCCCTTGGACCTTGGTGGTTAATTCAAAGTCCAAATTTTGAGGAAATTAATCCAAAATAATTATTTTTGGATTAATAAAAAATTGGTTTTAATGAGAAATTCGAAAATTTATCAAAAATAAGTATTTTCGATGACAAAGATTAAAAGATGATCAAAGATTTATCGACGGTCAGGAATATTTTGATGGGGATCAAGCCAACTAGCCATTATTTTCCACTTGGAGGATTTACTTATAAATTAAAAGCCATTAGCTTCTCAATACACAATGATAGTGACTCTGGTCTAAATGTAATTTTGTAATGCTTGTGTGAAGCCACTGTTTTGTTGGGAACATTTGAAATTCATAATAAAAGAATTTGGGGTTCAGTTCATGGTGTCCTTGTCTCATTGATCTGTGGTACATGTTGGATATGTGCTTTCCTATGTTGTGCTTCAATATTATACGAGTTGTTATTTCATTTGTAGATGATAGGAATATTCTATTGGTAAATTTTGTGTTTATCTTGGGTGATCCGATTCATTGTATCAATGTTTCTCTTAAAAAATATATATAGAGTTTGCAGGTTCCTCGACACTTGGGCTCCAAGTTCACAAATTGTGGGCATAGACCAACCTTGTTTGGGTTTCACGAAATTTATGTGATTTTCTTACTTCGCTAAGGCTGTGATTAACATCTATCTTTTGAAATACATGAAGCTATTGTCATAATCATAAAAAATTTATTCTTCAAAAATATTTTCAAGCATTATATATTTGTATATAATTTGTAAATTATTTTTGTAGATAATTTTTCTAACCCTTGTTTTGCAGCTAAATTGGGTTTTGGGGTTTATTTTCAAGTTTTGTATATATTGGGGTTTTGGGTATTTTATTTTTCATTTGTGCAGGTGAGATTCAAAAAGATTTGTTGAATTGGAGCTAGATCTAGGCTCTTGAGGGTAAGATCTACTCTAGAATTTTTGTTGGGCCAACATCAAAAGAAATTGGACAAAATTGTAGATCTGAAGCAAAATTGAATTTTGGGTAGTGGTTTCGAATTGTTTTTCTGGGTTTCTAGGCCCAACATATCCCTCTGCCCTAACCGTCTTCCCTCTTTAGCCCTAGCCGCTGGTGATTTTTTGGCCTTCAAGCCTTGTCCGTGGGCCTAAAAGCCCTAGTTGTCAGCCTATCCAGGCCTTCTAGGCTTGATCGCAGGACCTAGGGGCCTCATCCTTGCTTGTCATGGCCTCCTAGCCATTTGTCTGCCCTTTGTTCAGCCTCCTCTACCTTCTTTTCCCCTCCGCCCCTCCTCTTCTCTCATCTGCTAGCCTCTAAACCCTCTCGTCCTCTCTTTTTCCTCTGCTGTAGCGTTTAAGAGGCTCTTCCTTGGGTGCCACAAGCCTCTAGGTGGCCTTGGGCTTGAGCCACAGTGCTCCAAGGCCTCTCAACCTCTCCTTTAGCTAAGCGACAACCCTCTCAGGGCTTGCCGTGAGCCTCTTTGGCTCTCCTCCTTGAGCCGCAGGCCTAATAGGCTTTGCCGCCTTCTCCTTATCCTTCCTCCTTGCTTTATTTGCCCTCATTCAATCTCTATTCGATCATCTTCAATTTCCAAACCGATTTGTGGTAAGTTTTGCAGAAGTATTGAGGCTATTTTTATGTTTGTAGGTGTCCAATTCATCGGAAGAACATTGGCAAACAAGAGGTAATCTTCTACACCAAAAGGCCTATAGGTTTGCACCATCTAACCCTATTTTCTCTCACTGTTTTTCTACAACTAGTAATATTAATAACAGTGGTAGAATCTCATTTGAATGCCCTAGAAATGATACACAAGTTGCTTAACACATTAAGTGTTAAAATTGGTAACTAGGGCCAAACTTCATGTGGGTCATTTTATTCATGGTTAATAATATTTTTATTAGATTCCTCTCGTCGAGAGGTGTAGGATTGATACAAAGATCATCCGATTCCAATAAGTATTCGTGGAGATATGAATTTATTTTGATTATGGAATTATTATCAAGCCGACCTACAACTCATGTAGACTCAGAAGCCCAACAGCCGAATCTATTCAAACACCAACTTTGTGTATAAATACAGGAGGAATTTTCCTCATTTGGACTCACTCATCTCATCACATCTCTCTCTCTCTACTGCGCAAAAAAGAGTCTTATCTACTGCGCAGAAAAGGGTCTCTCCCTCACACATGTGAAGCCGGAAGCTGCCAAAACTGACGCTGCAACTGCAGAAGTAAAGTTTGATCTACATGGACTAGAAGATCTCCTCATATGAACTGCGCTATAGGTTCATCTGAATCTTCTCTAAAAGCCGCAACTTTTGGTGGTGGAATCAAGTCAATCCGACGGATAGTTTGCAAGATATCGACTACCCTAGTTTGAAGGAAGCTACCGAAACTGAAGTTGCAATTGCAGAAGTAAAGTTTGACCTGCGTGGACTAGAAGATCTCATCTGAATTGCGCTGTAGGTTCATCTGAACCTCCTCTGAAAGCCGCAACTTTTGGTGGTGGAATCAAGTCAATCTGACGGACGGTTTGCAAGATATCGACTGCCCTAGTTTGAAGGAAGCTACAGCTGCAGAAGTAAAGTTTGACCTTCGTGGACTAGAAGATCTCCTCATCTGAACCGCGTTGTAGGTTCATCTGAACCTCCTTTGGAAGCAGCAACTTTTTGTGGTGGAATCACGCCGATCCGACGGTCGATTTGTGAGATATCGCCTGCCCTAGTTTGATGATGAAGCTACTAATGTTGATGCTGCTGATCTAGGGTTTGCTACTGCTGATATAAATCAGATTTATTGTACTATTTCTCTCTGCTGAATTATTGAAGATAAAAGAAGATTTGATCAAAGGGTTTCCCCACACATTGTGGGGTTTGTCCCTGGGTTGCCGCCACATCTTGTGTCTCTTGTCTTGGCTTGTTTTCTGTCGATCGTTTAATGTTCTATCTGCATTTTACTTTATGTACATGTGATTGCTAATATGTGGGAATATCATAAGAAAAAGAAGTAAATTGTTATAAGCATAGAACATACCATAACTTAACATGGTATCAGAGCCAAGTTAAGACAAAGCCTGAGCAAGAGCAATCACCGAAGAGAAGATTGGCAAGGCTATCCTAAAAGAATGATGGGGTCCTCAACACTCTTTCTTGTCGAAGTCAAGCTCCGTGAGAAAGCTGACTATCACGGATGGAAGATATCTATCGATCTAACCCTTGAGGATCAAGGAGTGTTGGACCATGTAAGAGGCAATATTGTTGAGCCTCCATCAAATGCATCCGCTGTTGCATGGAACAAATGGAAAACGGAGAAGTCAAAACAAAGAAGATCATCTGGGACTCTATCGACAAGCACTTGGTGGCCTACATCTCTGAACTGGACACCTCGAAGGAAATCTATGATAGACTGGTGAGTTTATTTAAAGTTAATGATGCAAATCAAGTGTTGTTTCTTAGAAGTAAGCTGAGGGAAATCAAGAAGGGTAAAGATGAGAGTATGCAAGCATACTTAAGAATCTCCGAGATCAAGAACGATCTCCTATCTATTGGGGAGACTATTACTGATAGGGAAATGGCACTCATGACTCTTGGAGGATTACCATCTGAATGGTACGTGTTCAAGACTACTCTTTTGAACAATCATGTAATTCCTGGTTTCAAGGAATTAATGGCCAGATGCATTCAAGAAGAAACAAGGGTAGAAGAGCAAGAAATGCCCATGCCTAAAGGTCCTCCTGCTGCCTTTTCTTCTCATGCTAAGAAAAGAAATAATTATGGGACTAAATCAAAAGGAAAGGCTGGACCTAAGGGTGGAAGAAAAGGATGATGTTACATTTGCAATAAAGTAGGTCACTATGCAAGGGAGTGCCCTGATAGAAAGGACTCACACTGGGACAATGATCAAAATCCCTTTGATGGCAATGAAAGGAATGACAAATTCAATAGCAAAGGTAAAAGGAACGCTGGAAATCAAGGAAGAGGACAACCATTCAAAAAGGCAAGAAATTCCAGGATGTATTAAATGCCCCTGACCTTAAAGAGAACTTGGTGTCCATCTCGGCAATGGAAGACAAAGGCTACAAGGTAACCTTCAGTGATGGCAAGGTACGTATATGGAAAAAAAATAATGTTAAAGATGCCTTTACTCTTGGGTTTCATGTTGATTCATTATATCAGGTCGATAGAAGTCCACTAGGTGTCATGTCTTATGACACATCTCTTTAGTCCGAACTTTGGCATTGAAGGTTTGCCCCCCTTCATTGTAAAGCTCTACTCAGTGTAAGGCATTTGGTGACAGGGATGCCCGAATTCCGAGTAGAGAAAGAAGGTGTATGTCCAGGATGTGTCGAAGGAAAGCTCAAAAGGGGACCATTCCCCTCAAGCTTAAGCAAGACCTCTGATATATTACAGTTGGCTCACTCAGGCATACCTGAGGTTGGCATTAAGAGGGAGACTAGGCATTAAGAGGGAGACTACTACACCAAATACTCCAGAGCAGAATGGTGTGGTGGAAAGGAAGAACCGTACGATTGTGGAAGCTATTCGGGCCATGCTACATGATCAAAGACTTTCGAAGTTTCTATAGGCTAAAACTACAAACACTGCCGTATATGTACAAAATCGATGCCCTCATCAAGCATTAGGTTCCAAGACTCCTGAAGAAATGTTCACCGCCGGTCAAAGGGAAGTCGTGATTAGTCATGATGTCACCTTTGACGAAGATATGGCTCTCAGCAAGGTGGACAATCTTCCGACTTGAGGAGCTCTCAAGAAGCCGACTCCAGGAACTGAAAGAGGATTGTGAGTCATGCTTGATGTAGAAGAACCCATGGATCCGATTGATCCTCATCCACATGAGCTTCCTCTTCTAGGAAGAGGCCTTCATGGCTTTAGCTCTTGATGATGCTGAAGGACATGCTGCACCTCGAGGAACCTTTCGTGAAAGTAAGAAACCTAATAGGTATCAGGGATACCTGACCATCATGAGCACGATCATACAAAATGAGTCTTCATCATTCTTAGATGTCGTCAAGCATCAAGTATGGAAGGATGCTATGACCGAAGAATATGAGTCTATTATGAAGAATGATGTCTGGGAAGTAGTTCCCAGACCCTAGGACAAAACAGTTGTTACTTCCAAATGGGTTTACAAGATAAAGCATGCAGCAGATGGAAGTACGGAAAAGTATAAGGCTCGTTTTGTTACTCATGGTTTCTCCCAAAAGGAAGGTATAGACTATGATATTTGCACCTGTTGCCGGATATACGACCATTCGTTGATCATAGCCCTTGTGGCTTCACAAGGATGGAACCTACATCAGATGGATAGACTGCGTTCTTTCACGGTTTGATCAAAGAAGAGGTCTATGTGGAGCAACCTGAAGGATTTGAGATTTATGATTGAAAATCTCATGTATACAGGTTGAAGAAGGCTCTCTATGATCTGAAGCAAGCACCTCGAGCATGGTATGAGAGGATCGATAGCTACTCGATGAAGCTGGGATTCACTAGGAGTGAAGCCAATCCTAACTTTTACTTTAAGGTTGAAGATGACAAGCCTCTCATACTGGCACTGTATGTGGATGACCTCTTTCTAACAGGTGCAGACCCTCTCATTCACAAATGTAAGAGGGAGTTGGCTTCTGAATTTGAAATGAAGGGCCAAGGACTTGAAGTATGGCAGAAGCCAAGGGAAATTTTCCTATCTCAAGGAAAATATGTGGTGAAGATTCTGAAAAGATTTGGTATGGTGGACTGCAAGCCTGTGATTACCTTGAGGATCTTAACTTTCAAAAGTTATATGGTAGCGATGTCGAACCAGATTTGGGAAATGCCTTTGAGTTTCATAAACTCATTCGCATTGATGTTCTTAGTGAACCTCCCTCTGAACATATGTTTTGCAGTTAGCATTGTGAGTTCATATTTGGTTGAGCCTCACTGGATTGATGCCAAGAATCCTCTAAGATATCTTCGTGGCACAATTACTAATGGGTTAAGATACACTGCTGGGGCTGTGAGACTACTTGGATATACTGACGCTGATTGGGCAAGTAGTGCGGTGGACCATAAGAGCACTTTCGGGTGCTGTTTCACCTTGGGATCTGCTTCGATATCTTGGATGAGCAGGAAGCAGAAGTTAGTGGCTTTAAGCACTGCCGAAGCATAATATATTGCTGCTAGGATGACCTACTATGAGGCAGTTTGGTTGCAAAAGCTCTTTAGTGAGCTGTCTGGATTTACATTAGATACCATTGTGATTCTCTGTAACAACCAGAGGTGGGATTCGATTATTGAGGAATCCTGTATTTGCCGATTGCTCCAGCAGATAAACATCATCTGGGACATGGTAAGTCGATGAGCAAGGAGGCTCCATCGCATTAAGATGATGTATAGGTTGATACACCTTGTCAAAGCCCCGAGGAAAGATCTAATTTGTGATTTTCCCAAACGACTTGGAGTCGTCAAGAAACCCTTTTACAAGGGTCCTGCATGTTGCATACATTGAGCTATGGGAGCTCTGAGGGCTTGCGGTTCTTACTGGAGCAACATACGACCACAGGGTGACTCACCCTCCCCTGGTGGTGCACACTTGAACAAGATGATCCGCTCTCTTGTGGGACAAGATGATTCGCTCTCTTGTGGAACAGGATGATTCGCTCTCCTGTGTAGCAGGATGATTAGTTCTCCTATGAGGCCTGGATTGATGTGTTCTCCATGGCGGTTGTAGTAGGATTGATGTGTTCTCCTGTGAGGTCTGGATTGATGTGTTCTCCTGTGAGGACAGGATTGATTAGTTCTTCTGTCGAGGCATCCTACCCATGCAGTCTAGGACTCATGGGAACATCTGATCAATGAGCAGGGAAATGAAGTTAGGGACCATAGTAGTACCGATGGACGCATCGTTGTATCTACCATACTCACTACGCTAGGATGACCTCCATTGATCTGGGACCAGTGGTAGGAGTTGTACCATACTATGACACTGACTTCGGGTCAGATGAGACTAGTCTGGGACCAGTGGTACATACTCTAAGATTGACTTCGTGTTAGTGCAACACTGGTCTGGGACCAGTGAGAGTGGTACATACTATGACGCTGACTCCGGGTTGGTTGAGACTGGTATGGGACCGGTGGTAGGAGTGGTACTTACTATGAGTACACTCTTTGAGACTGCGATACTGGTCTGGGACCAGTGGTAGGAGGGGTCGGTTGAGACTGGTCTAGGACCAATGGTATGCACTCTGAGACTGACTTTGAGTCAGTGGAGGATGATACTGGTCTGGTACCAGTGGAGTTGTACTCACTATGATGCTGACTTCGGGTTGGTTGAGACTGGTCTGGGACCAGTGGTACATACTTTGAGACTGACTTTGAGTCAGTATGATACATCCTAGATCATTTCTTCTTCCTCATAATTCAGACAAAAGCAGAGCAGAACAGAACAATGCAAGAGCAGAGCAAAACAGAGCAGAACAATACAGATCAGTACAACGCAGAACAAGACAAAGCAGAATAGAGCAGAGCAGGGCAAGGTTTAGGTTGTACAGAGCAGTGCATTTGATGGATGAATGGTAGTGACCGACAGACAAATTGCAGATGAAGTTCTCCCTAGTTGAGAGGGAGTGTTAAAATTGGCAACTAGGGCCAAACTTCATGTGGGTCATCTTATTCATGGCTAATAATATTTTTATTATATTCCTCTCGTCGAGAGGTGTAGGATTGATATAAAGATCATCCGATTCCGATAAGTATTCATGGAGATATGAATTTACTTTGATTATGGAATTATTATCAAGCCGACCTACAAGTCATGTAGGGTCAGAAGCCCAACAGTCGCATCTATTCAAACACCAACATTGTGTATAAATACAGGAGGACTTTTCCTCATTTGGACACACTCATCGCATCACATCTCTCTCTCTCTCTACTGCGCAAAAAAGAGTCTCTTCTCTACTGCGCAAAAAAAGGTCTCTCCCTCACTCGTGAAGTTGGAAGCTGCTGAAACTGAAGCTCCAACTGCAGAAGTAAAGTTTGACCTGCGTGGACTAGAAGATCTCCTCATTTGAACTACGCTGTAGGTTCATCTGAACCTCCTTTGAAAGCCGCAACTTTTGGTGGTGGAATTAGGTTAATCCGACAGATGGTTTGCAAGATATCAACTGCCCTAGTTTGAAGGAAGCTGCCGAAACTAAAGCTGCAACTGTAGAAGTAAAGTTTGACCTGCATGGACTAGAAGATCTCCTCATATGAACTGCGCTGTAGGTTTATCTGAACCTCCTCTGAAAGCCACAACTTTTGGTTGTGGAATCAAGTCAATCTGACGGATGGTTTGCAAGATATCGACTGCCCTAGTTTGAAGGAAGCTGCCGAAATTGAAGCTGCAACTGCAGAAGTAAAGTTTGACTTGCGTGGACTAAAATCTCTCCTCATTTGAACTGCACTGTAGGTTCATCTGAACCTCCTCATGAAGCCACGACTTTTGGTGGTGGAATCAAGCCAATCTGACGGTCAGTTTGTGAGATATCGTCTGCCCTAGTTTGATGATGAAGCCGCTAATGCTGATGCTGTTGATCTAGGGTTTGCTACTGTTGATATAAATAAGATTTATTGTACTATTTCTCTCTGGTGAATTAGTGAAGATAAAAGAAGATTTGATCAAAGGGTTTCCCCACACATTGTGGGGTTTGTACCTGGGTAGCCGCCACATCTTGTGTCTCTTGTCATGGTTTGTTTTCTGTCAATCGTTTAATGTTCTATCTGCACTTTACTTTATGTACATGTGATTGCTAATTTGTGGAATATCATAAGAAAAAGAGTTAAACTGTTATAAGCATAGAAAATACCATAACTTAACATTAAGGAATTAATTACATGAGTTGGGCATCTACCATTTGGCTAAATTCATAATTTATCGATGACTGTCATCTTTGCATAATAAGTCTGATATGGGAGGGACAATTGGATCACGAAAGGGCTAATCAACCCAAAATCTTGTGTTGACAAAATTAGTTTGTGATATTCTTAGGTATGTTCTATGCTGATAGCAAATTTACTTCACTTTTCCATATTAGCTCAATATCAATTCTAGATTAGCAATCACATTTAGCATGATAGTAAAATGCAGATAGAACATAAACATAAATTGCAGAAGACAAGCCAAGACAAAAGGACACAAGATGTGGCGCTAGCCAGGGACAAACCACAGTGTGGGGAAACCCTTGATCAATTCTTCTTATATGTTCTTCAATAGTTCAGCAGAGAGAGAGAGATAGTACATATACATCAGAAGTCAACCTTTTGACTAATCTAAATACGACCAGAGATCTTCTCTAGGAAGATGGCATATGTGGTAGCTGATCTGAGCTTATGTGAAGGCAAACTGCTTCTGTTGATCCAAGGTGACTCCATCACCATGCTACACCTCAATGTGCTGCAACTCACTGTGCTGCACCCAATCTTCATGTTGGACCTCATTACTATGTTGCACACATCATACTGCTGCATCTTATCACCATGTTGCACTTCGTTGCACTGCATCATCATGCTGTACCTATGCTGCACCTTCCTGTACTACATCATCGAGCTGTACCTTACTATGCCCATCATGATGCATCTCATTGTAACATTTATTATCACTGTGCTGCACTTTGTAACCAAGCGCTGCAAACAACATGCTATACTACACTTCATCATGATGCCCATCATTATATAGCAGCGTTTAACATCATGTTGCACCTTGCTGTCACATCTTATCATGGACTGCATTAGTTCACTGTTTAGGGTTTCTATTCGCTGCATTGGATGGTGGATTGGACAACCTTCATCATGGACTGCTTAGGCCATCAAGACGGTCCTACCAACCCTCACACATTGGCAGCAATACTAAGTTGCACGAAACGGGGAAACGGGTATGAGTTTCCGAAACGGGAAACGATACAAAACGCGACCTCCCCAAATTTTGGAAACGGGGAAACGCGAATATATATACTATATATATATATATATATTGAAAATATATATATATGTGTGTGTGTGTGTGTGTGTGTGTGTGCAATCATAA
>APFE030847215.1:0-13413 GCA_000404065.3 Pinus taeda
CCTCAAATCCAACTCACTTTTATTATTATTTCAAAAAATATAATTAAAAAAATAATTTTATTACCTCCGGCCACTTTTAACCACCCAGGCAATTCACCATATAAAAAATAATAATACCTCAAATCCAACTCACTTTTATTATTATTTCAAAAAATATAATTAAAAAAATAATTTACCGAGATTCTCGCCAGTTTTAACCACCCAGTCAATTCACCATATAAAAAACAATAATACCTCAAATCCAACTCACTTTTATTATTATTTCAAAAAATATTATTAAAAATTTAAAATAGAGAGGACCACGTGAACACCCGTGTTACCACAACACCTCAAGAGGTTTTAATTTCAAAAAAATGGAATTTGCAATTAAACATGGTCAAATTTAACACGAGATCCGTTATTTTATTTATTCAATAATGTACGTTATTTTATTTATTCAATAATGTAATAATGGTTTACATTATTTAATATAGACTAAATTTAACCATGTGCAATTTAGAATGTCCCCATTGGGTTATAAAGCCTGGAAGCTCCGCGTAATTTACATTAGACATTTTCAAGCTCATGTTAGTTTGAGAAATTCTGAGTGCAACTCATAGGTTAGCTACTCTTCAAAGCTGAAATTCGTCAAAAATGGGGAAGAACCCAACAAATGGGCAGTATTACTGGACATGCTCGGTGCATCCATTTCTATCACTCCCAATGGCGAAGACACTGCACTCTTCTGCCGTCCATAAGACTGCTACAGCCTCCAAAAATCTGGTAATCTTCAAAATATTCTAATTTCCTTTTGTTTCCAACAAATTTAGTTTATTTTCTTTCTATGCTCTATATTGGGGCTGCCACTCATGTTCGTTCTTTCTAACCTACTACCATTCTTGTGAGCCCTAGTTACGCCAAACCTTCCCCACCCGGTTTCACTTTCGAACAGACCTACAATTTAGTGGGTCCTTGATCTATATAAGGGTAAAAAGGCATGCTTGAAACATAAATGTCACTCTTCTATATATTAGGAAGAATAAGTTGGGAGAGAAAATCTTGGAGAAAGATGGAGAGATTTCTTCTGTCAACCGGTAGGCCTATATCATATGAAGCTATGACTAAGGTTGATCTTATGCTTATTCTCCTAATGTATCATGTTAATGTTCCTTTTATTCTAAATGTTATAGAAATACTGTAGAAACTACGGAATAATATTCATTTCATTTCTACACTACAATCTTTTTTTTTTTGTAGTTTTACTTCTTAAAATAAGGGATTAGTCTCTCTTTTTCAGACCGAGCGAGATGCCTTGCCTGTAGTAGGTTCCCAGCAACATCTAAGCAAGGTATTTCATATATTGATCCAATCCTTGAGCATATCCAGTACCCAGTGAAGAGCCAGCCACACCTGTGGCATATCCACCATCAACGCATTCTGTAAGTTTGAGGTAGATCTTTTAAAATCCGGTTTCTTTCAATCAGTCAACTAGAACTATCCGTAAAAGTTTTTTATATTAATCCAGACCCTAAAAATAATCTAAATGTTTTATGAGCTAAGAATGGAGAATAAATTTTTTTTATATTAATGCAAAACCCAGAATTAATTTAAATGTTTTATGAGCCAATTATGGAAAATAAATTGGTTGAGTTATTCTGATATGAAATATTTCTCTCATACGAGATCTGAAGCCAGCTGAGAGGGAGTGGAGCGTATGATCATAATAGCGTAAAATGTCCACGCTATGGAGGGTATGATCATAATACCCTATGATGGTAACTGAGAGCGCAAGGGAAATTTAAAGCATAACGACTATGAGGATTTTTTTTCCTTCGAATTAAATACCAACAATAATAATTATTTTTTCCTCTCCAAATTTATATTAGGTTTTTTTTCTGTAATGACATGTCAATATTATGAGGTGTTTCTATAATGACATCATTAATGTTATAATGGAAACTGAAATGTTTTTACATTATCTTTATAGAAGCATATCTAAAATATTACTATGTTAGGGTTCTACATAAGTGGGAAATTGATTGATCCTCTGAAGTGATTGAGGATGCTAGAACTGATTAACCTATATTTTTGAGACTTGATCTTTTGAGAAGTAATTCATTGCACTATGTAAGTGGAAAATTGATTGATCCTCCTAAATACTTAATTGGCTTGTGTCGCTTTTCCTGCGTTTAGTTGAATCAAACTTGCATCTTTGTCTTGAAAGTTGATGGCTCTGCGATCAAGAACCGCTTGAATTCTGATATCACAGGGGCTTGTTATCTCCATAGTCTGTGATCATTGGTATTCTTGGAATTTTATGCCATAAGAACAACTATGAGTTAGAAAACATCATGGGTTATATTAGAGAAGGTAATACCATGCATTAGAAAACATCACGAGTTAAGAATATGGAGAAAAAGATGTTGTATGGCTTAAATACAATGTCTTTATTTTTAATAATGTGAAGTCGAGACTAGTGTGACTAACTTTTTGGAAATTTTTTTATTAATACAATACAATAGTAAATATTTGAAGATATTCAGATAATTAATCAATTAATATGGTATTCATTGATATTCTTAAAATAAAACACACATGGAAACATTGAATGGGCAATGTTTTCCAAATAATTCTTATCAGCCCACGAAGATTTAGCAGGTACAAATATTCTTCACTGGCCTTCCCCAACTCTGGAGCTTTAATAAAATTCATGGTTGAATTTTGAAATTCTTCACTGCTGAAATGTTGAGATACCTGTAACATCATCTTATCTTAAATCAGAACATATTGGTTATTGTTATTTTCAAAACCAAAATCAACGTGGAATGGAGCATCAATGTAGAATCTACTAGACGGTACTCAAAAAACACATTGTTGTGCGTCCTCTCATTATATGTGAAACCTTTATTTTGAAACCCAATTACCTCCTTTTTTATTTCAGAATGATTTAACGCATTCTTGCGGAACTTTGCCAAACATTGTCCTATCACATCACAGTGCTCCTAATATTGATGTTGTGGGAATCACGAACTCTTTTACAAACATAAATGATGATATCATGTGATTTTGTCATGTGATATCCACGGGAAAAGGTCTGGAAAAATATTCTATGGTCTTCAAGTCTCACTAAAATCTCTCCTTATAAATCACAAACATTAACAGTCCCAACAAATGAACTAACAGTCCCAACAAGAACTTGGAAAATTTATGTAGTAATACCACTACAATGCTGTGAGAATATTTGTTTTCCTTATGCAAACAGGAATTTGACTGCTAATATCCATTGCTTCCAGCTGCCCCACAATTCTGTCATAGCCACATAGCACAACGAATTCTCCACAACAGGAAATATTCTTTACTTAAAATTCCTTCTCTTTTGAAATAAATCCTCAAAAGTGTGGATTTTCCTTTGAATTTTTTATAGATCACTATTTCAGTATTTCCTCGACTTCCAAATGTAAATTCAGGAAGCCTACTTGGATTTTATGTTAAATTGTTATCTAGTTGTGCAATTGCAAACATATGACTATACTTTCTCAATTCAAAATACCTTTAACACCCCTTCTAACAGATTATAAATCATTTGAGATTCATTCAATGCTTTGAGGCAATTTGTTTACTTCCAAACATGCATCTTCTTTGCAAAATGTTTCTCATCGTGGAAATCCTCGGAGGGCAAAATCTTTCTCACAAACTGTTGTAGAGTCTCCAAAAAAGTTCTAGGTAGAATATTCCTCACAATTCCCTTCTTGGAATGGACAAGCCACAAATTCAACTTGGGAAACTTTTTAGAAAAAGTAGTTCAATCATATAAATAGTTCAGATTCAACGTAGAATGTGAAAGGGATACGTGTTACTAATGTAATTATGTTGCATCCTTACAACTTCATTTATGTTCATTTTATCTTTATTCATGTGTTAATAACTTAATACAACTTTAATTGTTAGTGTTTTGTAACATAAACGGTTCAGTGGAGACTGATGATTTTTTGAAGTTAGAAAAAGTAGTTTTACATTATTCTTGTGAGCTGATTTGATTGGATGAGATGTTGTGGCTTTCTATTAGGTTCTGAAAAATTCACACTTGTGGATGTTGATGTTGTTGATGAGGCATATCTATGTTCAAGTTTAGACTTTGCAAGTTCTTATCATTCTCATAAATGTGATGATCTTCATCTTAAGGAGGGGGGAAATCTTTTTCTCTTGGCATTTAAGGATGCCTCTAGATGAAGCTTCATGGATTCCAAGCCTTGATGTTGACCTGGACTTCTTGGACTTCATGAATTGTTACTTTAGAGATATGCCACTCACAATGGACACTTTCAAACATTTAATATCTCACATGAAACTGATGCTTATGATTTAAGACAATTGAATAACATTTTGTTTACTAATTTTTATTATCAATAATTTTTATATATCACTATGCTTCTCAAATTTATGCCTTACAAAGTATAATTCAAATGTTTTAATATCATCTTTTAGTTAATCATACTTGTAAAACTCTCCATTTAGCTTCTTGATAGTCAATGTAACACCACCTAGAAAGTGATACGACCACTCCAATATAAATCTGTTTGAAAGCACTCCAAGAATTTTAATAAATGTTATTGGAGTCGTCTTATCACTTTCTACGTGGTGTTACATTAAAGCTAAATAGAGAGTTTTCCAAATATGATTAATGAAAAGCTAATCTTAAAAAATTTGAATTATACTTTTATACACTGAAAATGTACATCCTAGGGAGCCTTTAGTAATGTCTTTGACTCAATGAAAATAAAATCATGGCCTATAAACATCTTCCGGATGAAGTATATAAATCAGAAGTTAATTATTTTATTATTGGGAAATTAACTAGTAATTTCACCAAATGTTGAAAAGAAAATGTTGTAAGGCATAAAATTGAGAAGCATCATGATATATAAAAAATTATTGACAATAAAAATTAGTAAACAAAATGTTATTCAATTGTATTAAATCATAAGCATCACTTTCATGTGAGATATTAAATGCTTGAAATTGTCCATTGCCAATGGCATATATTTGAAGTGACAATTCATGAAGTCCAAGAATTCCCACTCAACATCAAGGCTTGGACTCCATGAAGCTTCCTCTAGAGGCATCCTTGAATGCCAAGAGAAAAGTATTTGCCCCCTCCTTAAGATGAAGATCAACACATTTATGAGAATGATAAAAACTTGCAAAATGTAAACCTGAATACCTATATGTCTCATCAACAACATCTCATCAAATCAAAAGGCCACAACTTCTCATGAAATCAAGATCACAAACAAGCAAAATGTAAAACTCCTTTTTCTACCTTCAAAAAGTCTTCAGTCTCCATTGAACCATTTCAGTTACAAAAAACTAACTATTAAAGTTGTATTAAGTTTTTAACACATTAATAAAGATCAAATGAACATAAATAAAATTGTAAGGAGACATCATGAATACATTAGTAACATGTATCTCTTTCACATTTGAAGCTGAATCTGAACTATTTATATGGGTGAGGTACTTTTTCTAAACCATTTCCCAAGTTGAAGTTTCTTAAAGCTCTAGAGTTGGGGAAGACCATTGAAGGATATTGATACCTACTAGTAACAAATTGATTATTTTAACAAATATCCACCAGCTAATAACAATTATTTGAAAAACATTTCTCATTCAATGTTTCCATGTGTGTTTTATTTTATGAATATCATCTCTCACACTTACTTGAAAAGCTTGAAATACCTACAAGTGTTATGAAGTAATCAGATCCAATGCATTGTTTCACATGTGTGTTTTAATTTATGAATACCATACTAATATATTAATTATTTGAATATCTTCTCATATTTACGATTGTATTGTATTAATCAAGAAGTTTCCAAAAATTTAGTCAGACAAGTCTTAACTTCACATGATTAAAAATGAATACATTGTATTTAAATCGTACAACATCCTTTTTCTCATGGTATTCTTAACTCGTGCTGTTTTCTAATTCATGGTATTATCTTCTCTAATATAACACATGATGTTTTCTAACTCATAGTTGTTCTTATGGCATAAAATTCTGAGAATACCAATGATCACACTCTATTGCTAGAAAAAGAAAATAGGGAAAAGGAGCTAAGAAATAGGTTGTTATACACAACTCCATTGTAGCAAAGTCAACTAGCTCAAATAGACACAGGGATTTAATTAAAACATAAATTTTACGCACTGCAAAAAAAACAAAGTAAAATAAAGGGGGGTTGCCATAAATCTACTTGTGAAGGATTAATACCATAACCCAACTAGCACACTTTATATTATATGTCAAAACATAAGAAAATAACATTAGTGTGATAAATTGGAGGTTGCTCCTCCAAGTGAAAAAAAAACACAACAATTTACTTACTCGGGTTGCAGAGGAAACTTCTATAAAACTTGGTAAAAATGGTTTTCCCACGCCCACCAATATTTACTCCTCACTACCTCAAATATAACTTACCCAACATAAAAAATGAATTTTACATCCATATTTAGGTTAACATTCAAATTTGACATTAATTACATGATAGAGAAAATATTTAATACGCACCATGGGTGATTTTACATAGGAAACAGTTTCGTGAACTTGCAGGTGTTGTGGAGTGTGGAAAACGCGTTATTGAGACATTAAAAATTAATCTTTAGACTTCAAGGTAAACCCACCAATAATAATCCACGTAGATCACTTGATCGACATATCCCACCAGTGATAATCTACGTAGATCACTCGATCCACATATCGATTGGGATTGGCACTCGCGCGGTACAACTCCATTCCAATGCAAACTGCTCCTCCAACCAGGTAGCCTCTGCAAATACCTCAAAAATTTAATCAACCTGCCTATAAAAACTCCAAACAATACTAGTCTATGCAAGTAAAACTTTACTTTAAACTTGGCTGGATTTTTCTCTCTCCTTCACACATGTGGAGAAAAATAGAAAGTATTTAGTGATTTGAATTGCTCTAAGTGAGGGAGGTAGAATGTATATTTATAGTGGATGAAAGAGACTGAATAAGTGTGACTCTTGGTTGGGTTGACATGATTTTATGGTAGTTCAATTTGACTTTTGGAAGCAGTTTAAATTCAAAATTAAAATTTTTCTATTCTTTTATGTTTCTTTTAGGGGCTGACTTGGAGTATATCATAATATGGACAACAACTAGCTAAAAAATTATACATGATTCTCTATTATATGTATGTAGACTTTAACCACCTTATCCTTGGGTTGTTTTTATCACTGTGCACTAATAGATCTCCACCATCTATTCAATCAATACCACGAATTAATTATGGACCCACACGTTAACTATGTGCCAACCTGGGCACTAATGGGTCCCTTTGTTTGATTGTATGTGAAACTACATATGCACATATACCTGAATTGTTGACCTTTTGGCCTAAGATCTTTGACCGATCATAAATTTTGATTAATTGGGAGATTTCAATCTTCCACATACCATTGGAAGCATATTTCCAGGCCACATTCATCTATGCACTTTGCAAGAGCATATGAGTTAATAGCCCAAGATAGAAACTCCTTCAAAGTTAAACATCTCCATTCTTGACCTTGGAATTAGTTAAGAAGAAACCTCCAACAATCATAGTCATAATATTTTGAGGCATCTTCATGCATCCTACTACTATGATAGTTCTCTACTAAATATTGTAGGTACCAAAACACTCCCCTTTATATCTTGGAAATCAATACATTATTCAACATGATCAATCAATGACACATAGTCATGCCCATAATATCCTTCACAGAGAGATCTCATCTATGCACTAAAGTTGAAATCATTGCACTCAGGTTTACATCAATTCCAACGCGCCAATTCCATCTTCCAACTCAACAATGCCAAATATTACATTAGTGCCATTGAACTTAAGCAACCATTCAAAATGTTCCTGTATTAAGGGGTAACGAGAAACATGGAATTGCCTTAAATCCGATGGTCTAAATGCAACTATAAGTCATGGTTTGTCCACAATGTTATGGGTGGTGTTATATACAAAGAGACTTCTAACCATAAGGCTCTTAGGAATAATGGGGGATGTAGTTGATTCAATATTTTTTCAAGTAGTCTTCTTCTTTCTTGGAGCTATGGTATCATTAGATGAAGTATCCAAGGTTTTGATCAGATTAGTTTTAGGAGTCACCAAAAGATAATCTATTTTTTCATATTGATTGTTCTCTTCAAAGGGGATAAATCTAAATCTTAAAATAATGGGGAGATTGATTCGAATCCTCCTTGGAAATGGCAGTAGAAGATGCTTCCTAAAATTCTAGCAAGTCTTTTAAGGGGATCTCACAAGGCAAGATCTATCCTAAGTGACAACATTATGATGTGTGGCCCATTATCACAACAACCACTACCACCTACTCTTTAGTGTAATTTCACCACAATGGAGGCTTCCCTAAATCATGTTACCAAGTATATATGTAGTCCAACAAGTAAAGGTGACAAGGGTAGGCCCAGTAGAGATGCTCTACCTAAGAACGTGGCTTAGCTAGCATAATAAGGAAATACACATTCTCTAAGAGGCATAATCAAGGCCCAAAGTGACGTAGGGTTTTATAAATAATCAAGGTCAACAAGATAATATAGAATCACAAGGCAAAGAAAAGGGTTGTAGTATATCTATGCAATCAATTGATGGCACAAAAAATCTTGAGCAAGCCCCAAGTTGAAGCTAGGTGAAAAATTGTGTTTTTGCTAGGGAAATATTTTCCTAGGGAAAATAACATTAGCCATAAAATGGAGAAATTATCCATGAGAGTAGGTTTATTTTGAGGAAAATACCTCACAACCAAGTGTTAAATCCCTCCAATAGTAGCATAGATAACCCTAGTTGAAATTAACTCCTAACCATAGCTAGCGACTTTCCTTGAGCTCAAAACTCAGGTTTGTGGCAGAAAAATGTAATTTTAAGATAATTTTTGTTGTGATCAACAATTTGAACACGACCAATTCGTTAACCTTAGATGATGGACTACATTGGATACCTATGTAGGATAAAATAATAAAACCTATCAAGTAGTAACAAAATACAAAATACTAAGCTTCAAACTCACATTATCACTGGAGATTCGACCCTGATCCAACCACTTATTAGATAGCCCTAAGCTGCTTATGTGTAGTCCCTATGCAATCATTGCACTTATTTCCATCACAACTTCTAGGGATTGTGTAACTCCTTCTGGCTGATCAATCTACTAGCTAAATGATCTATCCTTTGGCCCTCGAGTCTCACACCCCAAATCCGGACATGGATCTGATCAGCTCCTCGTAAATTCACGAATATCGTCAAGGTTGTTACTCTTCCTCAACGTGGATTTACGATGCCCAATGTGGCTCTATGCTACCTCTTCTAGATATCTCTCTGCCTCCTCTGAAATGTATCTCCGGATTAGGAAAATTTCCAACCAAGAAAGATATCCATACACCTCACTGTAATAAGTCTCCTTAATGACTTCTCCTACAACTGTTGCGCTTCTCTCTTGAGAATTCAATCTCTTGATATCACTGGATGTGTATTTCCAAATTCCCATCAAGCCTCTTCTTATAATCTCCTCTTTGATCAATCACGACTCATATTAGATTCTAATCAATGGCTTAGATCATCTTGACTTGATCCTCATCTTATTCTAGAAGATCCATATCCAATATAATCAATACCCTTTAATTATTTTAATTCGTAAATTTAGACTTAGGCCTCCATTAAAAAAAAAAAATTAACTAAAACCTCCTTCGGGTGAAATTTCCCAAAAAAAATTGTTATTGTGGAATGCATGTGTCCTAGCCTCCCTGCAAAATCTTGTAGGTAGAGCACATCTGATACTACCAGAAATCAATAGTTAATGGGTCTAGTCAACAGTTAAGAGGCTTGGGTACCTATGGAGTGGGTTCCCTCAAGGCTTGGCTTGTTATGACCCCCCTAGCATGAACAACATGGATTCTAGTGAAAAAATCCATCCATCAAAGACTAAGATCAATAATGCATCCAAGTGGACCATATTTGAGTGTTAAGGGCATATTAATAGTTCAAACAAGGATCACCATCCAATATCAAGACAAATTCCTTGTAAAGGTGTTTTCTCCCTTAATAGGTGTGGCTAATTGTCAACCCTATTAGGTGCTTCCAACCCTCAAGTTGAAGTGGAATTTCCAAGGTCTACCCCTCAACTGATAGGTGTTAGTGTACAATAATGATGATAAGGAAGGTGAAAGAGCTTCATAGTCGAGTTCCATGGTTAAAGGGACTAACCGATGGGTTGTCTATATCATGAGTGTATGGATGTAAGGAGGGAGTACTCATGGAGGCATGAGTTACCTTTATTAGCTTTATTTTTCCACCTCTCTTATGCGCCTTTTACTTCTATTGATTATTACTTGTATTACCAGTTATACCTTAAGGTTTATCTAGTTCTCTTTATGATGGTAACAATATGAGTTCCCATTAAGATGATTCAGTTCATTTCTCATAAATGTTGGGACATGCAATGGTTCCTCTTGATGTAATAGAGCATCTTATGCTGAGGAACTAGGTGATGTCTAATGTAGAGGTTAGAGCTCATGCTATGATTTTTCCCATCTGCTAACATTATGTCCCAACCATATTTTACATTTTGGTTTTCTTCTTTTATTATGGCCATGATATTATTTTTCTTTTCTTTTAGCTACATCAACCTTAAGGGAAACATTTTTTTAGCCCAAATCAAGTTATGTGAACATATGAGTGCCAAATCATAAAGAATCAATGACAAGTTGAACTTGAAGAATGGAGGTGAGGTATGGGGTTTTTCTTGTGGCATGCAAAGTGTTAAGTATGGTATAGGGGAGAATGGAACACATTATTTCAATCATGGCCTTTCCTAATAGTGTCCCTCCTTAACTTTAAGTACTCAAGGTAGGTTCGACTAGACTAGGGCTAAAGCTTAAATCCCCTAGTAAGGTAAGAGAAAAAAATTATAGTCAAGGTCTATCAGTCTTTCATATCACCCCATAATCCATATTAAATGCCCAAAACAAAAAAAATATATAAGAACCCAATTGCAAAATTATCAAAGTACCTTCAAGTAGTAGCCCACCTTCATCCAAGTGCAAATTATGGATGGTGAGAAGCAAATGGTTGATGCAAATGGTAGAGGCACATGGAACATCATCATCAAATGGTTGGATGAAGGGGCTAATAGTTGGCTAGCTGCCTGACTGGCTATCAAATATAGGAGAAAAATTTCCTCCTATGGGGTTACCAATTTTGATGGGTAGGAAGCCCTATACTCTTGGTAAAGTCTAAATGAAACAACATTTGTGGTGAACAAAATTTGAGGACATTCAATGAAATGGATAAATCCTAATTAAAGGAAATGTAAATGTTTTCAAAAATGCTTGTTGCTTTCCTACACAGAACCTCTCATACTTGCTTGTGATCCCACTGATGAAGATGAGAGATAATATTGTCAGACATATTATTTGAGTTGAAACTATCAATTTATACCCAAATGTGTTTGCTAAGGATTGTTTTGATGTGCGAGTCAAATGGATCCATGTGCAATCTAGGCCAATAGAAAGTTAGACTAAGGAATTGCTAGACGATTTCAAGTACCTAATCAACTTGGTTAATAATGCACCTAGCAACCTTGCTAACATGTGCAAGCTACAAAATGATATGTAAATACAATAGTACAAGAAGGAAATGGTCTGCTTCGACCAACTAATGGTTGATTGAATGAAAATATTGTCGACTATGACCAACTGAGGGAGAGATTACTTAAGCTATGAATAACCATGTATATTATAATCATTTGTATTATAGTTTAATGTTTGGATACAATGTCAGATATTTGACAGAGTGACTTCCATGGATTATCGTATGACAAGTCTAATTGAAGGGTTAAGAACTTCTAAAGTCTAATCCATCTAGGGAGAGTATAATTCCATAGAAAGATTCCACTATTGAATTAATTAATAAGAAATTTTCTTGTTTTCTAAAGCACTTTAGATACAAGATGGTTGAATGAATAAAAATACTATTTTCTATTTCAATTCAATAATTCAAGTGTATAATCCATGTAATGCAATCTGTTGAGTCTGCAATTAATGAGTGGATCACTATGTAATAAAATCTAGCATAGAAATAAATTTACATCAAGGATAGCTGAGTTGAATTGAAGTAATGTCTTAGGATTGTCTTTTAGTCATGTTTATGTTAAAAATATAGGAGCAATTGAAACATGAACCTTCTCTAAGGTAGGAGATCCTCTTTGCCTTTGTAACTAAATCAATTTATAGTTGATAAGATTGGTTCGTTGCAAACACCTGTCAATATCAAGTCGACACTTATTAAGAAAAAATAAAAAATAAATTATTTCTTGACTTTCCAAAATAGACTATAGATAATAAATTAAAAAAAAAAATCAAAATATTCTTGAAGAAAATAAATTATTTCAAACATTAGCAAAGAAACGAATTATTTTAAGAGTAATATTTACATAGTAAGTTATTAAAATTGCTTTTAAAGATATATATTATTTCAAGAGTAATCTTCATGCAATAAAATATTCAAACTGCACTTCAAGATATATTTAATAATACCTAGAGGGAAACTATTAAGGATTAATTAGTTGCAAAGGTTGTGAACCTAAAATTAAGTGAAATAGATGTGTAGTATCAATCCTCCTACAAATTATTGATAAGATTGTCTCCCTTATTCATCACCAACTAATTACTAACAAACAATGACATACACATATAGAAATATAGCACAACGATTGTAACATTCACAATATTTACTATCCAAATCCAAACACATAAACACAGAATCGACTCAAAACATTTAAACACAGACTTACAAACCACTCAAGGCAAGTAACATAGACCAAATTAAATAAGAGAATGATGTAGTCATGTCAAGCAAAGAAAACATAATATAATTTCAAAATATTAAGTTTATCTCAAACATATACCTAATAATGATAATTTAAAAATGTGACATTGTTGCACTCAACTCGAACTAGCCTAGATTCATCTAACTTTAGATCTATCATGCACTGAGAGGGATTCAATCCCTCTAGGTGCAATCATGTCTTAAATTATACACACCAAAAGAAAGGTTTGCACCAAGATGGATTTGATCCCTATCGGCGCATGCTACATCGAGAGTTAGATGGATCTAGGTTGGTTTATTTATAGACTTAGATCCACCTTAACTCTTGATCTACCAAGGGTAGAGAGGGATCAAAACTCTTGTGGCACAAACTTATTTTGGAGCGATGATCTATCTCGATGCTTATATATGGAGTTAATATGGATGTAGGATGGTATGATATAAATTTCACATCTCTCTATATAAATGTATTCTCATTTTTAACTTTATTAAAACCTAGATATAATCTTTATAGAATATCCACATA
>APFE030847216.1:0-32253 GCA_000404065.3 Pinus taeda
GGGGGAATGTTGACACCTAATCCGAAACGGATGGGTGAACTGGACAGTCATCCAGAAGATGAACTGATCCGTCTCATTTGTATATATAAATATAGGTTACCTAATGAATAAAGATATCAGTTTTCTCTCGCTCATTAAGCCTGGAGTTACCCTGGCCTGACAGGGTTCCCTCATCTCTTGGCAGCTTGATGTGTGAGGTTTTCATTCTTAAAACCATGCGAGGAATTTTGACGCTTGACATTTAGGTTTACATATATTTCTATGTCTAAATGGGCCCCCACGTTGACGTTTCGGTTTGAGTGTTCGATGACTAATGTTTTGATATTTAAATAGTAGGGGTAGACTTGCGTGGCTCACAGGTAACCTAACACCTTTGAAAATGTAATCTATTGACTATATTCCGGCTCAGTTCCACATATATGAACTTGGTCGAAAAAGTCGGTCCAAAAAACTATAATGGTATGGGACAAAATAAGTTGATCCTCCACCATTTCTATTTTAAATGTCCAAACTTTCTATTTATAAATATTAATCGTTATCAACGTATTTGTATCCCATATATTAGTATTTTTTGTTAGGTTCTAAGTGGATATGTTTTAAATAGGGAGATAATTTGTCTACCCTTAGGAACCCCATAGTCATCAATGATCACCATGGTGTTTCAAAGTTTATTTAAAGCGATTTTTTATTTTTTTAATTGGATTTTTTATATAAGGAATTGGATTTTGTATATAAGGGCATGTAATGAGTATTATATGGAATCCTTGAAATTATGATAATTGTGGTGATGTTAATTAATGCTCATGAGATTGGTTTATATTTAATGATTTATTTTACGTTATATATTTTATTTTAGTATAATATTATCATATTTGATTTCAATTGATTTGGGAATTTTTTAAATCCGAATGAGTGTAGTTTATATGTATAGTTTATATTAAAAAGTCATGTACTTTCGCAATAAAATTAGGTGTTTATATCGTTTTATCACTATTTCAACAAGTTCATACAAATTTCTTGGTCCATCTAGACTATTACAGTAGCTATGTTTATTCTGGTTACAAAAATTTCCCATTCTGGGATATCCACAACTATAAATTTCACAAAATTAAAGTAAGAGATATATACATTTAGAGTTCATCATTTTAATAACACAAAAAAAAACCAATACAGAGATGGTTAGATATCCATAGGGGTTAGGTGTTTAGATCTAGTCCCGGGGAGGCCTCTTCTGGATTCTTGGGATTTCCATGGTCTGTTACGTGCTCCAAATTTGCCTCCAAGCATCCTCTATTACATCCACCTTGAGCTTCAAATTATTGAGCTAGTGATGGAGAGTCTCCACTTCATCCTCGAGCTGCCTATTAAATTCAATTTTCTCAATTTCTCTTTCTTCCATGTTCATATTCTCATGCATTTGTTGATGAATGTTCAATTGAAGTTATGACAGTGCTTCCTTCAAGTCCGAATGATCTTGGACACACGTGAGACCAAGAGGGTGTGTATCTGCTATCTTGCACCAAGGAACCAACGCTTAGCCACCCAACCTTGGCATGTGGCTTCACCATGTGCTCGACCATGAAATTTCTTCAAACCTTTGCATGCTGGCTTCCAAGACTGCACTTTTTATCGTTCTCTAGAAATTGGCACTGTTTTCCTCGATCTCCCACAGTCAAGCATCCTCTCGTGTCCATAATAGACTGCCCTACTCCTCCTTGAGAACGTACCATCACACCTCAATCCTACTCCAATTCTCCACCCTCTTCCAGAGAGAATTACTAACCCACTCAGTGTCCCAAATCCAATCTGACTGCAAACAATCCCGACAACCCAAGCCCAACACTTGTGACCTACCAATTATGGTCAATCTTTCTTGATTTTCCTTCCAAACATTATAGTGACAGACCTTCTTACCTTCATTACTACTCTTCACATCATAACGCCTAGCCTCTGTGACACTAAAACATATGAAAATCAACCTCATGTCTAGCTACCAAGCTTTTGTAGAGTTCACCATCCCACTCTCAGACCTTATGACATATAAAATCCACATACTTGTATGCACTTTATACCTATTGCCTCACCTAGAGGTGATGGAGAGATGAGCAAGGATATTTCTATAATCAAGATCCAATGACTATTCCATCATAAATCTAGCCTCCTCCTTTAATTTCCCACCAATTCCCTATTCTCTATCAGTCATTCCCTCAATTCTCCCATGAACGAACCGAACCTCAATGAGGTTTTGAATTAATTTCTTCTCCGTAAAACTCAAATCCAAACATGCACTTAAGGTGTTGTGCTACCCATTTCTCCAAGAACCAGAAAAGATGAAGCTCCATGGTGTGACTTATTCATGAAAAAGTTTTGGTACCAAATTTGCATGGGATGCCATGTTTCGAGTAATTATGGGTGTGTGGCTTGCCACTAGTTTGCATGGCTAGTAGGAGTGTACAAAGGTTGATGTGATAACGGGAGAAGGAGTTCAGGGCAAAGGTTATAGTGCAGAGGTGAGGGTTAGAATGTGAAGGGGCCACAAAGAATGGGGAGGGCAGGGGACTAAGGTAGGGGAGGGGGTATGGGAGAAAGCAGAAGAGAGGCAACGGGGATGGGGAAAGGATAGGAAGGGGGAGGGCGAGTGGGGGAATATGGTAGGAGTCAGCTAGGGGAGAAGGGTGGGGCTTCATTTCATTATGGAATGATAGATTCAACTTTTCCACCTCCATCTCTATCCATTTAGGCTTTATTTCCATCCCACACATGACACTCTTCAATTTATTAAGGTATTTTTGTCATGCTCATGACATCATTGATGACACGTTTTTCCTCCTCTAGATGGCTTACCTTATTGGCTTCTCTATCAGAATCATGATTGTTTCCCCTCAAGACTTGACAGAAGGTCATCGAGTCAAACTAGGTTCCCATTATGATTTCATTAACTGTAGAGATCTTAGCCTTTGAAGTATTAATCATATGCTTTATAACTATCATGGAGTCTCCTAACACTTCAATCTTTTTTAACCCATTTCTATGTGCCAGGATTAGTCCTAGGAGCATTCCATAAGCCTCATCTTGGTGATTGGTATTTATGCCTAGCCCCCAAACATAACTATATTCAATGACTCCTTTGGGATTAATGAGAATCCTGCCCCCTCCTACCACCCCAGAATTTCCTTTTGATGCATGGTCGAATTGAAGGGTCGAATTGAAGGGTGCACTTATTTATGGTTTTCATCCATGTCACCTACTCCTGTAGGGATAACCTTAGAATCCAATTGGATTGAACATAGGGAGTACGCACCAAATCCTTGAGGGTTAGAGGGACCTCTCATAAAGCCAACCAAGCATCTTCCAACAGATCCAAAGAAGGGTCATTGACATGTTTGTGCAATTCCATACAGGGTAAGAGGTCTATCATGGCTATCTTGCTTACTCTCATAGAGGCCATTCTAGAAATTTCCTTATTCCTAGATATTCAAATTCTCCAATTGCTATACTTCGGGAGAGCAAACCACACCTCCTTAAAATTGTTTTTGGTTTGAAGGGAGCCTACATATGAGTTGGGACAAGATTTGAAGAACGAATGAACGTGTGTAGGTGAGATGGCTCTGTAGTATAGGGGAGTGACGACCACTACCCATACTTCCTTCGTCACATGAAACTGAAGGAAAATATGAGAGATCGACTCTTCCTCTAATTCATAGAGAGGACATCTTGAGGGGCCAACCTGCCCCTGTTTCCTAAGGTTTCCGGTAGTAAGAATTTTTTTATGGGTGAGTAGCCAAGAGAAGAAGTTTATTTTTGGAATGGGATTTGTTTTCCACATTTTTCCCCAAACCACATTTTTTGGAGGTAAATGAGTGTCACAAAGCATGTGCAAATAAAAATTCTTCATTGAGTAATTGGCGCTCTTCCAACCCCCACTGTCTTCAACATTTTGTGCAATGGGGGCCCGACCAATCAACAACCTCAAGAGTCTTTTGTGTTGAGGGAAAAGAGCCTCTCGAATGTTATCCATCATCTGTAGTTTCTAGCCACTATGTATGTCCCACTCCACAATCTCATAGAGCATTACCACCCCTCTACTTTCCAAAAACAGATGAAGGTCCTCCAAAGATTGATTAGAATCCAGGGATTAAAGGCTGAGAATTGAATTAGTAAATACATTGATAGTGGCTCCATTTTCAGGATCTTTCTTAAATATTTTTTGATGAGGTCCATAGAGGAATTGATCCTCCACCAAATGGGAGAACCCCATTTAGATTTATGAACGAGGTCCAAAAGTTTTGTTCCTATAGCCATATTTTCCAAAAGTGGGTTCCTAATCCCTAGTCCATCATGCTCCTTTGGAGCTATAACATTTTTCCAATTTACTAAGTGATATTTCTTAGTTTTCATTTGGCCCCCTTCCAACAAGAGTTTCCTAATAAACATGCCCATTTGGCGAAGCACATTTTTGGGAGCTTGAAAAGCTATGAAGTGATAAGGGGATAGCCCAAAGCACTGACTTTACCAAGATTTCTCTACCCACATTATTGAACCACATACCACCTGAGTTTATTATTTTAGATTTCATTTTAGCTTGCACTTTTTGTGAGGTGTTCAATGTTTCTCATCCCAAAAAGATTGCGATCCCTAAGTAGTTGAACTCTCTCCAGTCTTTAATAACTTTAAATCCCAAAATTTCCTCAATCTTTTTTTCTTTGTTCCTTGTAATATTCCAGATGTAGAGGTGGCACTTACTATCACTTGTAGCTAGTCTGGAAGCACTGAGGAATTTATCCAAAACATTTTTAAACCTCCTAGTAATAGAGGTAAAAGCACCTCATGTATGTCAACTTAAATCTAATTTTGGGGAGTAAACAATTTAGAATTAAAATTTAAAAAAATTCTATCAGATTTTGAATTAAAAATATTGACTATAATTTTTAAAGTATATTCAGCAAAAAACCCATTTCCCTTAAACTCATATAAAAAAAATTGATTTTATTTCATTAATTAATTTTTTTTAAATTATTTATTAGCTAACCAAAACTAACCTATATTTAATAATATTAATACATAAAATTGACCAATTCTACACTCTTAACTACAACACCTTTATTTATTCCTTAACTATAAATAATTAACCCTTCCTTCCTTAAGAGTTACTTAATTTTATTTAATTAATTTATTTTGTTTCAATATTATTTATTAGTCAGCTAAGACTAACCGATATTTGATAATACTATTTACATAAATTTGAGGAATCGTATACTCTTAACTCTCTACAAAACCTTTATTTACTCTCTAACTATTGAGAAAAGCTCTATTTATTTCTTAACTATCTACAAAACCTTTTTTTGGAATGATATGGAACCCTCCATTACAATGGATGTCCTTATGAGTCAATACCATTCCCTTTAACAGGTTAGATAAAAATGCTAGCATTGGCTAATCAATCAAAAAATGGTTGTCTTATTGGTCATGGGTTAGAGTTGTATGGGTCTAATCAAGTTGAGGAGTTGAGCATAAAAGTTATGGAAATTTAGGTTATATTTACAGCAAAATTTGGTAAAAAATTTTGTAATTACAAGTTATAGTTGTTAAACTTCAAAATTTTAAGTGTGTTAAAAGTTTTTGATATTGCTGAATCCATTTCCACCATCAAAAATACTATTCAAACATTGCCTCCAATTTTTTTTGAATTTTTGCCAAAATTCCAGTTACTTTTAACTTTCTGAACAATTCCTCTGCCTAGCCATTCAAATATAAAGAAAATGAATCTGAATAAATGACAAACCGTCTCAAAAATATTATATATATATTACTTACATAAATAAAAATAAAATTATTAAATTTTTTTGTATATTTGGGTCGACAAGCTTTCGTCCTCTGTTTGTAAGGACGAGGAAAAAATTAAATCTAACCTAATGTCAACGTACTATTATTCAAAGCATCTGAATTAATCCATTGTACAGGCACATTAAGGATGGTATGTTATAAAGTATGAGCGTAGCTTAAAAGGATATTAAATAAAAACCAAAACAACAAAAAGAATACAGCTTTCTACTTCTTGCCCAAAAGATATCACCTACGCCATACCCTCTAAACTGTCGCAGACGCAGACGCAGACGCATAGCCGAATCTAAAGTCTAAAAAAAAACTTGAAACGTATTTCTTAGCTGCGTGTTTATTACAACTCACTGAGTTTGTTTGGGTTGATCCATTGAGTGCTCATCATTTTGAAAAATTGGGAATTTTTTACTTCATAGTTTAAAGACTTTCTTTTTCAAGTGAAGATTTTTTTTTAAGTAATTTATAGTTTAAATAAATTTTTTTAATTTGAGGAAATAGTTTGAATTTCTCAAATCTACATAGTCTTGTTTATATGTAGGCAAAAACATGTGAAGACCCAACCTCCCCACCTAAAAAATTAGTTAATCTTTGAAATGATTTGTTTTACCATAAAACTCTCAAACTTTACATCAAACCAGACTAAACAAACACGGTTATCCAATCAAATCTATCAAACACTAACTAAAAAACCACTCAATGGTAACCCTATGCCAGCATATCTCTTCCTCGCCTTCATTGAAATTCCAAACTGCCCATCAAACACTAACTTTAAAAAAAGAAACCAAACACTAACTTTAAAAAAACACTCAATAGTGAACCTATGCCAACCTATCTCTTCCTCGGCTTCTTTGAAATTCCAAAATGCTTGTTTTACGAACTGGTTAGCCAACCTGCGTATCAAATCAGATCGGGGCAAACTTGTATATCAAATCAAATATATTAAACCCTAATTAAAAAAACCAAACACTCAATCCTGCAAGAAATTTTGTATCTGCAAATGTCTCTCACAAACTTGTCAGTCCGATCCAACCTTTTCAGGAAATCCAAGCTGCAAGAAGTTGTATATCTGGAAATGGTGTTGAATTCCTTTTAACTTGAACCCCTTGTGAAATGAGGAACAGAAACGATTTAAATTAAATTATTATATTTAACCCGGAGCACATGATAAAATTTACATATTATGCAAAGAAATTATATATAAAATTTAATAAAAACACTTATTATATTAAACCTAACCTAATAAATGACATAATATTAAAGGGAGGTGATCAATGGGATTTACTGTTAAGGCGGTAATGCTATTTCGCAAGAACAGAGCTAAGAAAAGCGCAAATAATATTAAATTTAAAGGCAAATATAAAATATCTAATAAATTAAACAAAGTTTTTCAGTTCACATGAAAGACTTTGTTTATTCATTATGGATTAAGAAGCAGCTTGAATACAGAAAATTCACAAGTAATAAAAAAAAATGCAAATAAAAATAATAAAACCTAAACATAGAATTAGTTAAGCAAACATGAGACAGGAAGAATGCTGATGACATTATAAAGATTGTCATGACAGTGATGGCTGCGAAGCCATTTGACATGCACACATAAAACCTAAAATGTTCAACAAAAATCATAAAATGTTCAACCATTACATTGTAATTACAAATGTAGAATATTAAGTTATAAGGTAATAATGGACATGTAACAGGAATATATACCTTTCATGATTTAATGTAAAATCTTTATTATGCAATCTTTATAAAGATATTTTGAAGGAAGTAAATTTAATTTTCGTTTTTTTAGGAAATAAAGATTTGTTACAATGTTATAGATCTCAACTTAGAAATTGGTATTTATCTATACGATTAAAAGCAACCCAAAAAACTTGGTAAAAATGTGATCAACATCCAGGAGAGAAGTACAAAGAAAGACTAAAACACCCGAGCTTCATAAAAAAATTAAGATATAGTATCCAATGCAAGCAGAAAAAGGTAGGAAAGTATTCCTCAAATATAACCATCCTACGAAGTCTACGTGGAGGAGTTAACACCCATAGGAAAACTGACACAATACCACCACGGATCCCAAACTGAGACAATACCACTAGGGATCCCTGACAAAAAATAGGACAACCCAAGAAAGTTAAATCTCAAAAGAACCATCTCCACTAATGGAACAGTTAACGAGGTACTTAAAATACATGTGCCCTGAAAGAGGGAGAGGTTTCTCTTAGAGAGAGCATAAGCTTTAGCAATTTGTTTTCTATATACATGCTGGAAAGAAACACCAGAGAAAGAAGCCTGTAAAGACTTGATCTTCTCCATCGCTTTGCATAAGGAACTGAACTCAAGCCCATTTCTCCCTTGCATCGATTGAATGATGGATAAAACATCTTCACTGACCAGGATCTGGTCTATGTCAAGCCACTAGGCACACTGCCCTAGTGCCGCCATTTCAGCCATGAAATTATTGCCAAGACCCCCGAAACAAAAAAATGGTATGCAAGGGAGGGATTTATCTCGATAAGGACTCCATACCCACACTTCCCACCAAAGGAGGCCCCATCAAAATATCTGATAGGGAAAGTATCTGCCAAGTCTACAAAGGATATTGAGTGAGAATGGGTCTTAGAGAGTGAAAGGCCTATCTGGTGGAGATAAGCCACTATCATCAAACTTGAAATCCTTACATCCAGATTTTTGCCCTCGAAATAGCATCATTCCTAGTGTGCCATATCTCCCACATGATATATAAAGGCACTACTTTGTAAGATTTCTCTCTAGATGCCTAGGAGATGAGGCAAGATGTTATGGAGGTATGATCGAGCAGAACATTAACCATCAATATCCTAGAGACTTACTCCCAAATGGGAACAGTCAATGAGAAATTCCCACAGAGTTGGCATCTCCCTTGCCCCCGAAAGCTTCTCTTTATCACGTTATCCCAGTAAGAATTTGATTATGGATAGAAATCCACACAAAGCACTTAATATTAAGTGGAAATTCTCAATTCCACATCTCAGAAGTCTAGTCATTAGTTATCATAGGTAGTCAATATGCTCAATAATTAAAGAAATAGTAATTTTTTAATCATAATTTGGTAAGAATATATATTATATATTTTATATATACAGAAAAGTTTGAATTTTATTTATAAAAAAGAGGTTGGGGTGTCAAACACCTCAAATAGAGACAAATGCTAGACTTCTCCCTCAATACAGTCCTCCTAATCTCACTTTTGTATCTTAGATTAGGTGCTTAATTTGACCCACTTGGTAGGCTAAGTGATGCTTGCTTTGTTGTTGTTGACGTAGTGTCATGTCTTTCTTTCCTCTTTTTTTTGCTACTTGGTACTTTCGTGGATTAGTTAAAACCCACAAAAACTATGTTCCACGGCCAAATTACAAACCCACAAATATTAAAATAAATGTATTTAAAGCCTCGCTTTTCCACCATATTCAGCCCCACTTCAGGTTAACCCTAGTCGTGTCCAAAACATCCACATCCAATGCATATTACCTCCAACACTTTCCAATCCTTATCTCCTCACGAGTGTGCGATATGGGTGGTTTTGTATTGTCACTCCTCAGCCCTTAACTAACTAGCATTGCGTCCATTTCATAAAAAACTACCAAGCACCTCAGAGTGGTGCAATGAAACGTGTTTATCGCTCCGAGCGAAATAACTCCCCTCCATTTGCAATGTGAAATGACTATTAGATCAACCCTGTTGAGATCTTACACTTATCTCGTCCCTCGCTAATTGAGCTTTAACCTAAACCAACTCGGTACCGAGCCCCATGAGTGGGATAAGACCCCGCCATGAAAAGTGTGCGATGACCATGAGACCTTCACCTGCTCAGAGCCAATGTTGATCACATCCAATTGTTGTTCGACCTTTATTTCCATAGGAACATGCGAAATGGGAAATTTTGTCGTGCCACGTGTGAGGCCAAGAGGTACATTGCATCCGATTCGTGGAATACTACCAAGCAGCCGAAAGCGGTGTGAAAAAAATTGCTTACCTCTCCATGCATCTTTAATCCCCCACCTTTTCTAGCTCGAGATGGCTCTGAGATCATCGCCCACCGTGAGCCTATGCATCTTGTCCATCGAGGCCTTCTTCTGTATGAAATCCAATCTGCTCCTTGTTAGTACTCTTTCTCGATAGTGAAAGTGTCTCTCTGTTAGCCTTTGTACTGCGAGAATCTGTCTTTGAATGACTCTACTTTCCTGTTAAGGAAGTGGGTGCCTTTTAGCTTCATCCTCATTGTTCACAAGAATACCTTGAGCTAGAAGGAATCCTTTGTTAGCCATTATATCAGCTTCCTTGTTTTGAGCTCGCAAGACATGGTAGAGTGAGCAAGATGCGAAATTTTGAGTCATCTTTCTTATTCTCTCTAGGGTCTTGTTTAGAGCAGAGCTAGTGAGTTGGTCGCCCTTATTAAGGGTTTTGATTAGGATTTCCGAGTCCCCAAAGATTTGAAGGTTTTCCCCTATGTTCCTTTGAGCTAGCTCACACGCTTTGAGTAGACCTAGGATCATGACATTGTTGTTGGTGCTCTGTCTTAGACCCCAACTGTAGTTGTCATGTTTTTGTCCATCTGTGGAGTAAATTTTTCCTCGTGCCCTTAAAATCCCCAGGTTTCATTTGGAGGCTCCGTCAAAGAAGATTGTGGCTTTTCCCTGTTTTTTCCACCATTTTTTAAAGTTTGCCTCAAAGATCCAGAGATGCCACTCTCGATTATGACTAGGCAAGTAGATATTCTTCTTGATGCTTTCTCATCTCAGTGAATGACCTAGACAAATGAGCTCTTGAGGGAGTAGGGAGTTGTTTGAGTTATGAGGTCTATTTTCAAAAGTTTCCAATAGCAAGGCTTTGGCCTTGGCAGTTTCTATGTTGGTGGATTGAAGTCTGTTGTTGAAGATGGCTTCATTCCTAGCTAACCAGATTTCCCAACAGACATATTTTGGGATTGCATTCCAGATTTTTGTTTGAGTTGAGTTGTCATTCAAAGAGTGTGGATAGCAATCTTTCGAGGATGAAAAAATACTATCCACTAAAGACTCATGAGGGATTTTGGCATTGAGCCCCATGATTTCTTACGACCAAACCTCTTGAGAAATGGGGCAGTCAATGAATAGGTTATCAATTGTTTCCTCATCCTTGCAACATAAAGGGAATTTGTGAGGACCTACTATACCTCTTTTCTCTAAGTTTTCCCCACTGACGGTCCTTCTATGCATGAGAGTCTAGTAGAAGAAGTTGATTTTTGGGAGTCTAAATGGGTCTGAAATATGTTGCGAGAGATTTGTAGTATGGATCTCATGTTGTTATTCTTGGAGAGCTACAAAACCCAACCGAGTTGAGTAAGATTTGGTCATCCCTCAGCACCACTTGTCCCTCGATTGCAGGTGCACAGGAGCGAGACGAGTGAGTTTTTTTAATAATTGGTGGAGCTGAGGGAGCATCGAATCAGGGGGGCGATGTAAGTCCTAGTTATTCCAATTTTGTGCTGAATCCCATGTGCAAATGTGAGCAAGTTTGTGGATACCTGCTATTTCTAGTGCAAAGCTTAGGGTTTGGAGACCCATGATCTCGTCCTCCCACGGTCTAATTATTTTCCCATTTCCTGGAATTATGTAGAGTTGTTCTTTGATGAAATTCCAACCTTGGCTACAAAACTTCCACAGCGTGGTTTCTTTGTGTGAAGCTCCTTCTTCCATATTCTTTATTGAGATTTTGTGCATATATTTTTTAATTAGAACTTGACTTACACAGTGTATTTGGTTTGAGATATTTTCCAAAGGATCTTTGCTCCCATTGCCAGATTGGCAAACACAAGATCTCTTACTTGAATTTTACTTTCATGTATTGGCCTTTTCATTATGTCCCAACTTACTATATGGAATTTTGTTTGGTTTCCCTTTCCTCCTTGCCATAAAAAATTTTGAATCAGCTTTGCTAATTGATCGATGATCATTTTTGGTGCTAATAGGAAAGAGGCCTAGTAGATAGGAAGGGATGAGAAGACCAACTTAACGAGAGTGAGCTTCCCAACTATGGTAAGCCACTGTCTGCCCCAAGCAATCATTTTTGCCTTGATTTTGCTGATAATTTCCATCCAATGAGGGGCCTTAGTAGTGACCAAGGTTAACGGCAGGCCAAGATACTTGAATTTTTCCCAAGATACATATCTGATGAAGCTTAGGGCTTGGGCAATCGTGAGAATAGATTGTTGGTCTATAGCCCATCTGTATACTCTACATTTCCTATTATTGACCATAGCTCCGGAAACTCTGCAAAAGCTTTGGATTACTCCACTAAAGCCTCTTGCTATTTTAATAGAGGCTCCACCCAAAAGGATAGAGCCATCTACGAACAAGGCATGGTTGATAGTGGTTGTTTTGAGTATCACCGTGATGCGAGGAAGAGTCCCTTTGAGCTTCTCATGAGACAGCCTTCAGCTTAGAGAGTCTGCCATCAGAATGTACAGGAAGGGGGACAGAGGGTAGCCTTTCCTAATTACCCTAGTAGCTTTGAAGTAGTTTGTAGTTCTACCATTTACTATAAGGGCTACCAAGGGTTCTCCAATGCTTTCTTTAATCAAATTTACAAATTCAGAACTAAAACCAAATGCAGAAAGAACTTGGAGAAGGAAGGAATGTCTTACTCTATCAAGGGCATTCGCCATATCCAGTTTGATGAGCATACCTTGCTCTTTGCATTGGTGGCTGGAATGGATGATTTCCTACACAAGTATCACACTATCCTAGATATGCCTTCATTTGACAAACCCTTCTTGATTGGGAGAGATGATTTTGTCTAGTAGAGGTTTTATTCTATTAGTAAGTAGATTGGTGAGAATTTTGTAGGATGCGTTGCAAAGCGAGATTGATATGAATCTGTCGAAAGTCTTTGGGTTGGCTTCTTTAGGAATTATGGTTAGGAAGGTGGATTTTGTGCTTCCTCCCACTTTGGATTTTCGAGGGAATCCTTTTATTATTTGGTAGAAGTCAGCCTTAATGATATCCCAAGAGATTCTATAGAAGTGTATTGAGAATCCATCAAGTCCTGTGGCTGTGTCTCGTTCCATCTTCCATATGACATTTATGATCTCTTCGTCAGTGAATGGTTTCAGGAGAGTTTCATTGTCCTCCTTGTTAACCAACCTTGGAATGTGCTTAAGGAAGTCTTTAGCTTCCTCATTATCCTCCACTCCTTCTTTGAATAGTAGCTGAAAATGAGAGGTTTCTGCCTCTTTTATCAGAGTTACGCCTTCAAGAACAGTCCCATCTCACGAGGTGATTTTAGTAATGTGGTTTCTAGAGAGACAGGTATGAATTTGCTTATGGAATAAGTTTGTATTCTTGCCTCTAGACACAAGCCAGAGATTGCGTGACTTGAGCCTCAAATATTCTTCCTCTTCTCTAAATGTCGAGAGCGTGCTAATTTGGTGTTCTTTCTCTATATGAATTTCTACTCTAGTTATGTATTGAGTCTCCAGGCCCATTTGGAGATCCACCAACTGCTTTGTGCTCTATTTTCTTTGGGTAGTGCGAGAGACTATGGGTTTTTTTATCCATTGCTTTAGTGTTGTTTTTGTGGCTTTTATCTTTTGCTTCCAAACATAGTTGGGTGATCCTTGAGCATGAATGGACTGTGCCTTATTCACTGTATCCAAAAACCCTTCCCTGTGTGCCCATAGTGGGCTGAACTGTAAGGGTATTGGTCTTAGGTTTGCTTCTTCTTCCATGAGAAGGAGGATGGGTTTATGGTCTGAGTTCCACTTTGGAAGAATTTTCGTAGACATGATCATCTTCTCAGAGAGGAAGGAACTCTCGTGAAGGAATCTATCGAGCCTAGCTGAGATATGGTCCTCCCCTATTCATTTATTTGTCCAGGTGTATAGCCCTTTTTTTGGCTTGAAGTCTATTAAACCCCAATGTTGAATCACGTTTTCCACTAAGGGGAGGAAGGAGTCCCTCCTGCTCGTTGCTCCTCTTTTTTCCTTTGGGTCTAGGATTAGATTGTAGTCTCCAATAAAGATTATATTATTGAGGGAGTAAGCTTCCAAAAAATCTTTCAAGGTTTTTCAACATTGTTCCTTTTCTACATAGAGTACATGAACATAGAGATTAAAGAGAGAAATGTTTATCTTGCTTGTTAGGTGTCAGAGTTCAGTGTAAATCCAGTGTTGCATCTGAAAGGAGCTCTCGAGCTAGAATTTGTCAGCCTCCCAGAGGGTGGCTAACCCGCTGCATGTACCTATAGCATTTACCGATTTTCCAACTTTTGTTTTCCATTTTGATTTGCTCAGTTCTAGAAGGGCTTCTATTTTAGTCTCTTGGAGCATGAGGATCTCGAGAAGCTCTGACTTTAATAGGCTGTTGACTGCTTCAAATTTTGATGGGTTGCCTAGTCCTCTGCAATTCCGAGAGACTAATCACATTATTTATTGGTAGGGGTTTGGGTAGTACCTCCCTTGGGAGGCCTAGTTCTAGTATTTTTGTCAATATACATCTATATAGTGGCCTGACTACCTTGCATTTTTTGTCTCTCTCCTTCTTCTTCTCTAGCCTCTCTATGAGATTTTCTAACCACCCTTTTCAAGGGCCTCTCAAATGTTTCATCTTCTGAGGATCCTGATATCTCACAGGACTTCTTTCTTGTCATATCTACATAAGTAGGGGAGCTAGAGGCACCTTTTGGTGTTTGGACTAGTTCCTCTTGCCAATTGATTTCTTCCATGTTGTTTGCATGTTGTTCAATATATTTATCTGTGGATCTTGGAGTTCTTATGGTGTGCTAAGTATATCAAAGGGGTTGCTTGATTTGTCTGCTATTGGAGGGACTGAAATTCCTCCTCCTTGGGGTTCTGGAGGAGAAAACCTCCTAGTGGAGACAACTTTCTCTTTGTTCCTGTTCCTCTCCTTAGTTGGTCCTAATTTTTGAACTTGAGACCATTGATCTCCCTTCTCTTTCTCAACTACATCCTCTGATTTATTTTTATAATTCTTGGCAATGTGCCCATAGCCATGGTAGTGTCTACATTTAAATGGAAGTTTCTCATAATTTAGAACTTGTATGTGTGACCAATCAGCCACCGCGAGTTTAATGGCTTCAGGGAGACCTTACTCCACGTCTACTTCTACACAAATTATAGCGCAGGAATACTGGTCTCTTCTTTGTGCTGATTCGATGTATTTTCCTAGCTTGTTGCCTATGGTTTCCAAGGATTTAGGGTTCCAACACTGCAGAGGAAGGTGGGGCAATCTCACCCAGACCAGAATGGCTAAGGGCACATCTTGGGTCAGGTCGAATTGTAGAATCCATTGATTTAGATATAGTCCATGAGGCCCCATGAAATATGGGTTGTTTCTGAATATTAGGTTTATGTCTTTTGTTGCTTCAAAAAAAGTAGAGAAGCCTTTGCTGGCAAAATGACTTTTTATTCCTTCTTTGACCAGTGAACGCCAGTTCCTTTTGAAGCCAGGCTTCTACCGCTTTTGGCGAGGTCCATTAGCTTGTGAACTAACCGATAAGTCCTCTTTCTGCTAGGTTTAAATCCGCTTTGCAAGGCTCTTCTGTGGGCAAAGCAACTGTGGAGATAGTTTCCAATTTTTACTAACTTTTGTTTTCAGATGTTGGCCTTTTATTTCAAGCTGCAACCAAATCCTAGAATGTAGCTATCTCTGGTGGCAAGGGAGTTTCCTTTTCTCAGCCCCCTCATGGGGCCATGGCTCTCAAGCTTCAATCAGTCTCGAGGTTGGCTATGTGTTTGCACCCTCCCCTGGTTTCCTTCTACGAGTCGGGGGCAGCACCAGGCTCTTGCTAACTAGTTCCTCTCACGAAGGTTGCTCCAAGCTCCTACTCCACTCTAAATTCGTAGTTCCTTCACCATTATTAAGACAATGATATTTAACCATTAGATGCGGTAAGAAAATATTTTAAACAAGGTTTAGTCACTTGATTTAGATATGCAAAGAAGTTACCTCCATCCATTCCATCCATTGATGTAGTGGTGATGAAGAAAATATTGTTGCATCTTTCATTATCAATCATCCAATTGGAAACTATAATTGCTGCCAATTCTAATTGGGGGACACTTATTTTGTGACACCCCTATGTTTTTATGTAAATATTTGTTATTTTAGATGGAGATGTATTTTAGTTGTGGTGGCTAAAAATCCTTGTGAACTCTATTTAAATAAAAGTACGATGATGTAATAAATAAACGTTGTGAATAAAAAAACACTAGAGACTATTTGGGAAAGAAAACCTTGACTTTAAGAGATTATCTTCAGATCTGGAAATAAATGTGCCTAGACAAGATCAAGATAAGCTTCCCTAAAATCGTTCCTAAAAATGCCTAGGAATTGTTAATGAGATTGGAGAGAGAAATCTTTTAAATCTCTCAGAGATTATTTCCAAATTCAAAAATCAATGTGCTTGGATAGGATCAATATAAGCTTCCCTAAAATTTCCCTTAAAAATCCCTAGGAGTTGTTAATGAGATTAGAGAGAGAAATCTATTAAATCTTTAAGTATAGGAAAAGAATAAAATGGAACGAAAAAAACAAACACACTAAGTAAGGGTGAATAAAGTGCCATAGGAGAAAAATGTGTCGAGATAGGATCAAGCTAAACTTCCCTAAAATCAGTCCTAAAAATCCCTAGGAGTTGTTAATGAGATTGGAGAGAGAAATCTATTAAATATGTGAGTTTAGGAAAAGAATAAAAGGGAAGCAAAAAAAACCAAATGCACTCATTAAGGGTGAATAAAATGCCACGAGAGAAAAAGGTGGCCTTTAACGAAAAGGGAAGATACTTTTTCGAAAATTTGGAAACAACCTAGGCTATATTGTTGGAAAACCCTAGAGAGTGGGACACCGCTAAGGAAAATTTTGCTACGGAAGCAAGGCACAAAAATACCTTGACTAGAATCACAAGAGGTTGTTGATTCAGAGAGGCAAGGGGATCTTTGGTGAGGGGGAACCAGTGGTGATGGTTCATGGTTGGGTAGAAAATAAGTGTATCTTCCTTAATAGTCTCCAGTTGGTATACGGTTAGAATTTTTTGTTCTCATTAAAGTAACTCATGTATTCTAGTGATGATAATCAATATTATTTTCTTTACTAATCATTGATCTAAGTAATCTATTATAGACATTGTTAATATGTAGTATTAAGAGAGGATTCGTGCATAGTGAATGGAATTCAGAACATTAGAATCTATTAAACAGAAAATATTGTCGTGTTTAAATTAGGTTTCCATATTAACTCTGTTATCGAATTTATAAGGTGTTAGGTAATTTCTGACATATGAATCAATATGTGCTTAATACATAAGCATTTTTCTAGGTTTTTTTACACACACATATATGTTGAAGGAAAACTTCCATAGTAAATTGACTCACAAATACATGCAGTATCATATAGCACGTGCTAAGATTGGTTTGAAATCACTATTTTTGCTATAAGAGAATCTCGTGTAGGAATTTTATTTTATTTTTAGCATGCAACTAGGGTTATAGGGAACTAATGTTTAGTAATTTTGATGGGATCAAATACCTAAATTTTTACTAGTGTTCATCCAAGTCAAATTTAAGAGCTTAGGGATAATTTGGAATGTGGTACGATAACACAAGAATTTTTTTCACATATTATTTAGCTTTGGAAGCATGAGGAAGAAGTTTGAATGTCAGATTTAGGGAGTTGGCTGGTCCTTGGTGCATGGATATAGTCACCCCCAACATATTAGGTAGATAGCATAAAAAGTAATTTATATACTTAATTAATCCATACCAAGTGTGATCTCGATTATACTTAATTATTCCATACCAGGCGAGATTTGGATGATAGCTTGGTGTTGAAAAGAAACTAGTCACTAGAATTAAGTACAGTTCTTGTTTAAGAGAGGAAAACATCTTACTCCTTGAAGCTGGAACTAAGAGTAAGAGATGCTTCAATTTGAAAAGATAGAGCTTACAACATTATCATAATAAATGGTAATTTTTTGAGAACTAATAGCCTCGATACCCGAATAGAAACAACAATTGACCACAAAGAGAGTGAGTTGAGACAACAATTAATCCTCTAAAAGAGGAACAAGATTGAGCTCCAAGGGAGAAATTAGGAAATGCTTATGTTTAGACAAGCGTAAATTAAGAATTTAAGTTAAATAAAAAGGTTTCCAACGTCATAACATTACAGTGTCTAGTATGATGCTATAGCAAAGCACACAACTCAAAAGAGAGGAGAACAGTTAAATTGTCACCACTCCTAGAAGACATAATTGAATTTTCCATAGAAACCAAAATAACTTTAATTGTAGATAATAATTGTGCAGGACATCTATGCACCACTGCACTATCCGTTCACTTACCAAGAGATGTCAAAAGTAAACTCTTAAACTAACATATTATGTGCATGAAGTAAATGTTCACAATGATTGCAATTATTCGTACTAAGGATAAAATAAAACTGTTGATAAATCATTATTATAGGAAAAATTCTATCGCAAAGAGAATAATTGTTCATAGATGCCTAGAAAATAGGAACTAATTTTTTTTTTTTTATGTTCATAAGGTTGTTCTTAGTAGATTTTCACCAAATAGAAGAAAAAAGAAATGTACTTTTATTGCAATTAGATCTCTCACAGTTAGGAGAGTTTATGGAACCAAGTTGGAATTTAAAATAGGACAATTATATGTTCTGTAGGAGCATTTGAAAACATAAAAACTTCTCAAACCCAAAACCATGTTGGGTTTAGAGTGAAACCCAAGAGCATATTCGGCACCTATTGTGAATAGGAAAACATCAACCTCTGCAAGAGTAGAATGACTGTTAGCTATTGGAGAGTAAACCTAACACTCACACGGGACAATAAGGTTTCATTATACCTATAAAAAGTAGGAACCCATAAATTTTCCTACCAATGTAATAAGCACATATTAAAGAAAATGAGCAACAAAACAGACCTATGTGAAACCAAAAAAAGAAAAAATAAATGAAATCACCTGTCAAATGGGTGTGTGGTCTGGTGTGGCTCGACAAAATCGTGGACTCCATACTACCAAGGAGATAGAAATTAGTGTGACAGGAATGAAAAATAGGTATAATGGAGATGGCTAAAACCCCAACACTATTCTAAGAACAATTTGAGTTACCTATTAGGGATTCGCACCGTGGCATAAGGAAAAATTGAGAATCCTGTAAAATGTTGGTTCTCAAGAACTATGAGTTCCTTTGAAATTGCAAACCTACAAAAGACAAATAAAGAGAAATTCTTAACACTCGATTGTTAGTAGTTAGAAGGAAATTATGTTGATGGGTAAACAAAAGTTACCATTGTTGTAGGTGATGGAGGAAAATTACCGTTGTTTTAGTTGATGGAGCAACCATAGAGAGAGAAACTCATGCTTTGTCATACTCTAAAATCACTTTTTGAATATGTAAAGCGAAGAAGGAAACAAAAAAAAAATCACCGTAGCATAGAAAGAGGGAATTTATTTCATGCCTAAACCACAAGACACTAGCAATTAAGCCCTTACTTTAAATAGAGAAACTATACCAAATTAAACATTATAGGAGTTCAATTCGAGGATTAAACCAATATACGTCGATAATTATCTTTCTAGGTCTTCAAAATCCACATTTGGAAATATTTCACCATATTTCTACTGACACAAGCATAAATTGTTAGCATCTCATAGAGAGAACACCGAGGAGATGGAAGAAATTCAACATGTGGAATGAGGAGGCTAAATGAAAAATATTTTAGGCTTCCCAAGCTAACACAATCATTGTTGGATCCTTATCGATCATCACACTCATTCATTACTCATCAAACCAAAACCATGAGTCCGATGTGACCATTGCAAAGTCATCCAACCTAGGAGGGGCACATCAGGAATGGTTTACTATATATGGGAAACATAGAACTTTGGACATTAACTATTAACACTATATTCTTGTACATGAAGTTATGCATGAATTAATGTATACACCAAATAATTCGATGGCTTCCAAAGTGTTTTGTAGAGTGTTGTATAGGTTTTACCAATGCACTAAGTTCCATAGAGTGGTCTATAGGTTCTACCAATGCACCTATGCAAAGCGAGGGACATAATGAGTAAATAAATTAACAACCTAATTCCTAGATAACAAGGCAAAGTCGACCCTTAGAGAAGCTTAATGATTGTATAATATAAAGCATTATTTTAATCCTCAAATGATATGATTAAAGGATTAGGGAACCATGTATCCAGGGGATTAATGTACCTATATAAAATGAGAAAATCAACCTATAAATACTATGTCACCAATACACATGAAGAGATGCGAGTTATTGCAAAATGAAAAAAAACAAATTGTGATGTGTGAAAGTATTAAACAGAACTATGAAAAGTGGTATCGAAGCTACATTTTGGCACTGGGCCTTGATTGAGAACATCACAGTAACATATAAATAGAAAAAAAGAGAGTCAAATAGAATGTGTAGAAATACTAGTACTACATACTCATTGTAGATTGTCTTGTTTTATAAGGCACACACGTGACACAGATTACTAAAGAATCGCAGAAAATTCCACTCCAACCATCACGGGTGGTGAAGGGCTATATGTTGACTTGGGAGGAGGAAGTATTCCACTAAACACTCATATTATGGAGGTTATTAGGAACCTACAACATGAAGTAACTAATCTCATAAACAACAACGAATGACTCTTGAAAGAAAGTGAAGTGCAAGAACAAATGATAAGTGATTTGACTAAGAAGTCTAGTCATAGAAGTGTAGAAATAGAAGGAATAAAAAGGAAATAGGTGGGGATAGAGTCAGATACGTTCGAGAGTGTAGACGAGTCAGACAAAACATATTCAAAATAAAAAAAGAAAAATAAGAAAATGGAATTACAGGGAGAGTTTAGAAAGATCAAACCCCCTACTTTTGATGGGGAAGAAGAGGAAGACGTGGAAGCCTAGCTTGTTAAATGATCAAATAATTTCAGGTATATGAGTACGAAAGTAATTTGAAGGCCCGATTGGCTATATAATAGTTCGAGGGAAAAGCTACTCTCTCATGGGAAGAGGCTAAAAGTGTATATATGTTGGAAGAAAAGAAAGTTTCATGGGAGGAATTTTAGAATTGATTTAAGTCTCGATACGTGAATGAATGATATTATGATTACCGTGCTAAGGAATTCCATGAATTAAGGTTGGGGAAACTCACTATGGATGAGGTTTTAGTGAAATTTACAAACTCATTACGGTATGTGTCATACATTAAAGAGGATAAAGCAAAATTACAGAGATTGTTGAACTGTCTATCAACACCTTACAAAGAGAGGACTTAGTTCGACAATCCAAAATCAATGGTTGAAGCAACAAGAAAAGCTAGGTTGTGCTATCAGCAATTAAAAAGTTGAAGCGAAGGTGTGAAACCTCTAGGTTTTAATGCCGTACATAAATTACCCACATATGAATTCTAAAAATGACAATAAACAATGGCGATATCATAACACATAAAACAAATACACACAAAGATTTTCCCCTGGATCCCAAAATCGGGACTACGAGATTGATATTTCATTATGTTCCTCTCAATGTTACAATACATATATATACATGTCAAAGCATCCATAAGCCCCAATCCATTAACCGTGGATTAGAACATAATCATAGTTCCCTTGACCCGATCTACAAAATAACATGGACCAAAAACCACCGCGCCCAAAACCATGTGCGAAAATCATGCATAAAACCATAGGTAGGTTCACCCACCTAATATAGGCTAGTCATGAAAAGAATGTAACACAACCTAACATTCTTGAACTTGTTGTTTTCTTTTCACATGGGGCCACACGAGGGCTTAGTTATTTATCCAACACTGCAATGTCCATTGTTTCTCTACACCAAGAGAAATTCTGAGAGCTCACAGATTTTGTCAATGCATCTGCAGTATTCTTCAAAGTGACCACCTTTACCAGCAACACCTTTTTGTCTTCTATCATATCCCTCACAAAGTGATACTGAACATCAATGTGCTTTGTCTTTGACTGGTAAGCAGGGTTCTTTGCCAAGAAAATTGCACTATGGTTTTCATAGTCTATCCTTATAACTCCCTGTACTTACCTCATAGTTGAAACCAACATCTGCAACCAGACTACTACCTTGCTTGCATGAGTGGCTGCCATGTATTCTGCCTCTATAGTTGATAGTGCCACTACATATTGTTTCTTACTCATCTAACTAACTACATTTCCACATAGGTTAAACACATACCCACTTGTAGATCTTCTTTGATCCAGATCTCGAGCCCACTCTGCATCAGCAAAGCCACAGATATCCAAAACCATGTCCAATCTTGGTCTTCCTTGGTAGCACAAACCATAATCAATAGTGCCATGCAAATACCTAAAAACCTACTTCATTGTTGTCTAATGCTCCTTCCCCGGTTTTGACATAAACTTGTTCAATACTCCCACTACATGTGCAATGTATGGTCTAGTACAGACAATCGCATACATCAAGATACCGACTACACTTGCATATGGAACATGGAACATGTACTCTTCCTCTTCTTGTGCCTTGGGACACTGCTCAGTAGATAACTTTACACCTACAGGAATAGGAATCTTCACTGATTTACTATCCTGCATATTAAACCTCTGCAATATTGTCTCGACATACTTCCTCTTATTTAACCAGAACTTCCTCTCTCCCCGATCTCTTTTAATTTCCACACCCAAAATATTGATTGGAGCACCAAGATCTTTCATGTTCAATTTGGAGGACAATTGGGTCTTCAAATCCTGGATAATTTCATTGTCGCCACTATGAATCCGTAATGGTTCCATTTAGATTCACAAATGATCCAACAAATTTTATGTGCATTATAAACAATTTTCTCATGAAATTCTTGGATAAATTTGCGCTAGTATTTGTGGATAACATCCTGGTGTATCCAAAGAATTAAAATGAAAAAGAGGACCACCTGAGATTTGTACTAAAATTTCTTAGAGAACATAAATTATATGCAAATCTTAGCAAGTGTGAGTTTTTCCAAACATAGGTTCACTACATGGGTCATGTAATATCAAAGGTGGGAGTGATTGTGGATCCAAAGAATATTAAAGCAATAGTTGATTGGCCCACACCCTGAAATGTGACAAAGGTTAGATAATTTATGGGATTGGACCTATTGGCGAGAAGGTTTACATTCCTAACTAATCACAGTGGTATAAAATACTTGTTTGACCAACACAAACTAAATGTCAAACAAGATAGGTGGTTCAATTTGATCATTGAATTAAATTTTAAAATCAAGTACATCAAAGGAAAGAAAACAAAGTGGCAGATGAACTCAACGTAAGTTTGCAAGAAGTTTTCTTGGCATCCATAAGCACCTTCTCATTTGACCTCAAAGACAGAATTAAAAAAGGTTTGATGAATGATGTGCATTATCAATTTGTGAAGAATTGTTAGCAAAAACAACCAAATGGATTAGTGACTAGAAATTATTAGCTCAATGATGAGGGGATCTTAACATTTAAGAAAAATAAGTATGTGCCTGATGTCAAGGAATTAAGAAAACTCATCATGGATGAATTCCATAAAGCATTACTCAAGTCACCCTAGATATCAAAATATGATGACAACCATGAAGAGGACATACTTTTGGCTGGGAATGAAGAAGGATATTGCAAAGTACGTTTCCAAATGCTTGGAATGCCAACAAGTGAAGGTAGAGTATAGGAACCTAGTTAGATTGCTACAACCACTTCCAATTTTGGAATGGAAATGGGAGGTTATATCCATGGACTTCATTACAGGATTTCCCAATACAACTAGATAGCATGATGCTATCATGGTGGTAATACACAAGCTAAGAAAGGTGTCTCACTTTATCATTGTCAAGTCTACTCATAAAGCAATAAATATAGCCCAAATATTCATAAGGAGATAATCAGGTCGCATGGAGTTCCCAAAAATATAAAATCGGACAGAGATGCCATGTTCACTTCAAAATTTGGGAAGACATTGTTTGATGGATTTGGAACTCAATTAGCCTTTAGCACCATTTACCATCCTCAAACCAATGGTCAAATAGAAAGGGTAAACAAAATATTAGAGGACATGTTGAGGATGTATGTGATCCATTAGCCAAGGAAGTGGGAAGACTACCTTCCACTAGTATAATTTGCATACAAAAATGGCTACCAAGGGTAATTTATAATGAGCCCTTTTGAGGCACATTATGGAATGAAATGCAATACCCCTATCAATTTGGACGATCCAATGAATAGAGCACTTTTTAGGCTATATTTTCTAAAATAAATGGAGTAGGAAAAGATCACGATCAGAAAAAATCTACAGGCTACCCATGATATGCATAAAAGCTATACAGACTAGCAGAGACTACGCAAAGAGTTTGAAGTGGGAGAGCATGATTATCTCTGTATTAAGGCAAAGAGAAGCCCATTGAAAATGGGCTTATGTTCCAAACTAGCACCCACATATAGTGGACCATTTCAGATTTTGGAGAGAGTGGGGCTAGTGGCCTATAGATTAGCCTTGCCACCCACAATGAAAGATTGTAATTTTTTCATGTTTCATTACTTAAGAAATATGTTCATGATACTAATCATGTTATTTACTAGTCTATGATAAAGGTGGAACCAGAGGGAGAGTTCCAACCATAACCATTATGCGTCCTATATCAGAGGTAGATCACACCTCATAATATAATAATAGAGCAGATTAAGGTGCAATGGAAGCACTTTGAACCCGCTGAAGCCACGTAGGAGATGGCTGAGAAAATAAGGGTGCAATCCCTATATTTTGTTTATTGAATAAAGAGATGTAAGAGTTATATATATATATAGATAGATAGATAGATAGATAGATAGATAGAGAAGGCTCAATTTTTTTTTTAGTATGCTAATAAGAACATTGAGGATGGTGTTCCCTTTCAAGTGGTGGAGCTTGTGACACCCCTAGTACTTGTTTCCTTTATTTTTGTAATATAATAATGTAATGGTCTGGAGTATGGGACCACAAATCTACGATTAGAGAGAGAATTGGAAAGATGAACTACTCAATTCTGTTTTTATTATGCTAATAAGAACATTGAGGATGGTGTTCTCTTTGAAGCGATGGAGTTTGTGACACCCCTAGTACTTGTTTCCTTGATTTTTGTAATATAATAATGTAATGGTCTGAATTATGGGACCACAAATCTATGATCTAAGAGAGAATAGGAAAGATGAACCCAAGTGAGATTATTTGGCAACTTAAATTAATTTTATGGTTTAAATAATAAGAAAAGAAGAGGGAGAGTCCAAGAGGAAAGACCCATGAGAAAATGATAAAAAGGAGAATGAAAAATAATATGGGGTTGGACCTCTTCTTGGTGGAGCTCATGAGAAAAGTTAGAATATGTTATGAGCTAAGGGAATGGGATTTATCTAAGAGAAAGAATTGTGACAAGAAGAGAAAGAGGAAATGGGATTGAGTGCTTGTTGTGGGTTGATAAACCACTCATGGAGTGCTTGACACAATTGATAAACGACTCTCGGTACTTTCTAGGCTGATAAACCACCCTTATCATTGGATTTTTTTGTGCTTCACTAGATGATAAACCACCCATTATCATAATTTCCCAACCTCTATGTCCTTAAGTTGGATGTCTACAAAGGTTGTTGAGAAAGAAAATCCCCTTAGATCATGTTCTGGCTCGAGGGAGATTGTTGTAAGTTATCTTGGATATAGTAGGTATATGGTTGGATGGTGTTAGAGTGAATATATGCATACCTCTATCAGCGATAAAAAAATCCTCTTTTCATATTCTTATTAGGGTCTCGCTCATAAATGTTTCTCATTCCACCTAGGTCCTCATTCAAAAATTTACTAATTGATGGTAGCCCTAGTAAAAAACCTAACTCTCCCTCAAAAATCTATACTTTCTAGCCACCTTCATGTCATAATGAGCATACATCAATCATGAGAGCTCTTTTCATCATGTCTTTATGTCAGTCAAGTCACCATGAAATCTCCTCACTCAAGGTTTTCATTAGGTCTCTAGGTTTCATTTTTCCAAGGTCCAATAAAACACCATTTCAATGCATAAGGCCACCAAAAGTATGAGAGTGAACAAATAATATCCCTTTTTCATTTAAAGAGGATTTGAAAACATGTAAAGATGGTTCCTAAAGTTGTAATTTTGATTTCAAATATGAGTTTCATTACAAATTGTAATTTTATTCCAGAAGACAGAGATGTAATTTTATTTTTTTAATTTGTGTAATTTATGTCAATTATATGTAATAAGTAACTTTTTCTCAAGATGCCAACTTAGTTGCACATGTCAACTGAACAATAAATGTCAAATCAAAGAGTGTCTATCCCAGCAATTGATCAATTTGCAAAGAAAAAAGACAAGGTATACGAGTATTAGTGTAATGTTTAAAAAGAAACTTCAAACATTAACAAATGGGTTTTAAATAATAAAAAAATAAAATTCCACCAAGTATTTAAACCCTCAAGGCATCAATTTACACCCCATTTTCTCTTTTCATTGTTGAGCAACCTCAACAAAGGAGAAATTTTCAAGCTTGACAGGTGAAATTGGAAAAAATGTGGTTTCACTGCGATTTTGTGTTCTAGAGGGCATGTTTCAGTGTTACGGTGCGCGTTTGTCAAGTGGAGGGCGCACCAGTGTTGTGCACTATGCGTTTGACCAAATTGTTGTCTAGCCTCTAAAACAAAGTACCATTTCCTCCAAAACTTCAAGTTTGGTTGCTTTCATCCTCCAACAAGTACGTAGCACTAAAATATACCCTCCTTACATTTCACAAGTCATAAATTCATGCTATTAAGTTTCCTATGTGAAATTTGGAGTTTTCAAACCTGCAAACCCTAGTTTCAACCCCATATCTCCAATTTCACTCCCTAGTACTTTTATTCCCTTCCCATATCATTATTAAACCCTTTCCCAACCCCCATAGCATATCACTACTTCAAAAATCCCTTTATTCCCAAAACCCTAAGACCTAGGTGTTCTATTTCCCTAGGCTCCCAAAACCCCTAACCTGTAATAAAATTCCCTATCCCAAATCCCATCACATTCCCACTCCATGTCACTTCCCTTAAACCACAAACCCCTTCCCTCATCTCTCTGAATTTCCTCACACCATTCCTATATCCCTATACCTATATTCCACTATTATTTCATCTCCCTAGGGCTTTAAAAATCAAGACACCATGTCAACAGAAGAAAACAGAAGTTCCAGTGAGGAGGAAGAAAGAAAGGATTGGAAGCCAAACCAAGGAGGGAGAATCCTTAGACTTGAGCCAAGAAATACCAAGGAACTCATGGCATATTCCATGACTATGACATGTTTTAGGCATCTAGGATGTTTTGAATTCTGTGAGAAAGTACAAAAGGTCCAACATGATCCTATGTTGAGTAGACTATTCATCTCAAATATCCATGACAACCAAGTAACCCTTGCTGGTGTCACTTTCACTGTGTCCACTGTCATCATACTAGCTGCTACTGGAATCCCAGATGTTGGGGAAAAATGGTTTAAGCAAATAGACTTGGAGGAGCATTACTATGAGCCATATATCAAACCTAGATATAAGAATGAAAGAAAGAGGCTTTTTCCTTTCTCTTACCTCCTAGATAGATATGTTCCCATGATGAAAATCATCATGAGATACTTTACTTGTGAAGGAAGGTTCTCTAGACTTTATACCTATCATAGTCGGCTACACATGCAATCTAAAAGGGTCAAGATGCTCAATATACCTTATTTTCTCTTCTGAAGCATTGACAAAATGGCATGTATTGTCCAAAAGAGAGAATATCAACATCAACTGAAAATTATTTTCCACCACTCCCTCTTCAAAATCATTGTCATTCATCACCTCAATAATTGAACATTGCATGGAGTACCTTCATAGCCAATGACATATTCACTGATCCATCTATTCAGCATATTCAAGATGTGACTTCATCATCTCATCCTTCCACATTAATTCCTCCATCTCAACCCACAAATCATGCATCATCATTAGATAAGTCTCTTTCACCATCACCATTTCATGAGCACATTAAGTCACCTAGCAGAGATGAGATCAGTGAGCCTGTGTAGACTAAACAGGTTGAGGTCATCCAGCCTAAGAAGGTTGATTTCGGCATATTGGCACCTACTTATCAGAGAGGTAATAGGCAGGTGTTTTCCCCACAAAATGTGGGAGAGGCCATGCCTTCTTCACGAACAAAGAAGGTACACAAAGGCAAAGAAAAAATGACAGAGGGAGAGATCAAGCATGAGGAGGAGGTCCTCCATGAGAGAGAACAGGAATTTGACCTTGTTGACCTAGATGATAAAGATGACAATGAGGACATTAGCATAGTCATCAAGGAAAAAGATGCATACATCACGGAGCTCTAGACCAATTTAGAAAGGTATAAATTTATGATTTCATATTATGAGCAAGAAAACTAGTAGCTTCAAGCCATGCATGATACCATGGAGATTCAGTTCATTAAGGAAAAAAGAGAATAAATGAAATCAAAGGAATTTCTTGATGATGCCTATGACAGGTATGGTGAACCTGAACAAGAGCAAGAACCAAAAAATAGACCTAGGACTAGAGGGCTGAAAAGAGCTCTAGAACTAGAGAGACAAAAGGAGGATGAGCTTGCAAATTATCTCACATGGAATGAACAGTTTTCCATCATGATTAATGAGAACCATGAGCATTGGCTTGACAAGATAAAACATTATTTGGAGAATATCATGGACAAGGCCAATAAAGAAAATGGCATTCTGAGAAATATGGAAAAACATTATGCCATGAGGAACAAGATTGCAAGGGAAAATCTTAGAAGAGCTAATGCAAAGATTGAAGCCCTAAACAAGCAATAATAGGAAGGAAGAATTGAAATCCTTCTTGAAGCCTCACTCCATGCACAAACCACATTATCAAAAATCATTTCACCAATTTTGAGACGTTTTGGAGTAATTTTTAAGTTTCTTGTGTTTTTCAAGTAGTCATACACAATTTTGTGACAGCTAGAATGCCAAGGGCGCAATGCCCTTAGCACTGCGCTTTTGTTTGAGGCATTGTTTGGTCAAATAAAGACCACCAGTGGATGCACAATGATGAAAACATGTAGAAAAAGAAATTTTCTAGCCTTGGTTTGCACAACTGACAAGTGAAAAGGTGAAAAAACACACAAAAATCAATGTTCAGCCTCCTTTTTCACCTTGGCATTGCGTGTTTGACAAGTCTTGGCAGAATCAACTTTTAGAGAGTAAAATCATGTCAATTTTGAAAACTAAAGGTAGATTTGCAAACTAGACAGGACATTCTTTCCAATGAGGTATCATGGGTTCAATTTAGGCACCAGGAAGGTAGTCAAAATTAGCCTACAATATGGACGACACGTTTAACACAGAGATGGCGCATTTGACAAAGAGATGGTGTGTTTGACCAATTATCTGTTTTTTCACCGTTTTTCTCCAAATTTGATTTTCATCTTGGGAAATTAAGTTTTTACTGATTTAATTGAGGATGTAAATGTAATTATGGTCTTTTTACTATTACCTATGGTAAATACATTAGGTAAATAGAATCTATGAGGTGTAATGAATTAGTTTCATTGTAATTAGGGATGAGTCACTTTGACCACCCTAGACTCTAGCTATTAGTTCAAATTTGGGTGGAACTACTCCTCCTCTCATGGATTCGACCCCTGAGGTTGGAAGGAGTTTATTTGAGGCCTATATCTTGTACATTTCAGTCTTTTAAAAGGTTGGACTCAGTTGGATGTTGTAGTATTGATCAGAGACACTATTGTATCAGAATTTGGCCAGTTTTAATAGATGAGTTGCAACTATTTCCTTGGGATACCTGTGGTATGGTTTTCTAGCATTGTTTTTTCTTCAGTTTCATTTGTATGAATGTATTGTTGGTCCATATCCATTTCATGTCTATTGTATGATCTCTTTCAAGTTGTTAAACAGAAATCATCTCACATGCTCTATTTTGGGGAAGTTTTCGTAGTCTATTCATTTTTCTTCAGTTTAGGAAGGATTCATCTTTCATCCTCTTCCTAGCTCCTCACTGTATAAAATCATCTCATCCCAAGAAACCCTAATGTGCTAGCTTACCTACCTACCTTTCCCTATTGAATGTCTGCAAGCATATCTTATTTTCCATGACCTAGCCTCTTTGACCTAATCCTCATCCAACAACCCAACTTCAAACAAAAAAAACCATCTGCACTTTATACCTAGCCTAAAATCCTAATCTATCTAGCCCTCTTGGCAGTGATTTTTTTGGAGAGAGCCCAATATAGCCTGGTGGGCTAGCTACCAAGTCAAAATACTGGTTTGTGGTTACCTCAACTAGGCTCTTCCTTAGTCTGGGTGATCTAGAGGAGTGATAACAGGTGGAAAATCAAAGTTCCATTTTCCGTTGCCTTTCTTTTATGAACTTGTAGATGAAAAAGTTGTGAGTTGAAAGTTGGGAATTTAAAGAAAATTATCTATAAGTTTTGTGTACGAATTTACAGGGTAAGTTCCTCAGATAGAACACCAAAGGACATCGCTCACAAACAGATCACAGATCAATACACCAGTATTGTTGACGTGGATAAAACCCTCAAAGAGGGAAATAGTCCATGGCCTAAGCCAACACAGCCACTTCAGGTAACTTATTAATAAAAGAATGAAAATTTACATAAGCTTCTCTCATGAACGGTTACCCTACAAATGACCCTCCATGCTCTTTAAATAAAGATCATGGACCAATCGGGTGTTAAGCCAGAGATCAAGTGTCGGTAATACCGAGGAGAGAATGAACCGCTAGATCACTACATATTGTGACCATCGAACTGTAAGTCACAAAAGTACATAGTAAAGAAACACACTTTACCTAACTCTACACTAGACCAAGTTATACTGAACTATTTCCTATGTGTCAGAATATCCTAACATCCCCCCTTAAGAACAACTTGGGATAGGATTGAAGGATGTAAAAATATGACACAATAGGAGAAGGAAGGAGGCATTAGAGCCTATCCCCCCTTAGTGAAAACTTCCTAAACTCCAACCATAAATCAAAGTTTAGTAAACTTCACCTCTGTGAGAGCCTTTCTAAAGATGTCCGCAACTTGATCATCTATTGAACAATATTGCACTTCAATAACATGGTCATGAATGAGATTTCTGATGAAGTGCATGTGTAGTTCAATGTGTTTGTTGCACTAATGTTGGACTAGACCTTTGCATAGTTGAATGGCACTTTGATTATCACACCAAAGTGTAGTCAGATGCTGCTGTTGAAAGCCAAATTCTGACAAGATCTGATGAAGCCACATGGCTTCCTTACTAGCTTCTACAACACCACAATACTTTGCTTCTATTGAAGAAAGAGTAATGGAACTTTGTTTCTTGCAAGCCCGTGTAATAGGTCTTGTACCAAGAGTGAACACATAACCTGCAGTAGACTTCTGATCATCAGGGTCAACAACCCAATCAGAATCAGTGAAACCAACCAATAGAGGAGATGCTTCTACACTGTAATGAATCCAAAAATGAACTATACCTCAAACATAACGCAGTATTCTTTTAGCTACTTTCCAATTAATTTCATGTGGTTTTTTCATAAACTAAGCAATAAGGCCAACAGCAAAGGAAAGGTCAGGACAAGTATTGGTGAGATAGAAAAGTTTTCGTACAAGTTGACGGTATAAGGTAGCATCAACTTCAGGGGGAAGTAAAAGTGACTGAAAGTTTGGCTCCAGACTGAAAGGGGGAAGGGGATGGCTTATAGTCTTCCATGTGGAAATGGCGTAGAAGATCATATGCATACTTGGACTAGGAAACGGAAATACCTTCCTTTGATTGCAAGACTTGAAGACCAAGAAAATAATGCAAGTGTCCTAAGTCTGTCGTTTCAAAATTATTTTTAAGGTTGGACTTCACATGGTTTATAAGGTTGGGATCACTACCAGTAAGGATAGGATCATCAACATAAAGAACAAGAATGATAAGAGACTTGCCCACTTTCTTGGTGTAGATAGTATTGTCAGAATGAGACCTAGAAAATCCAGTTTCTAAAAGAAAGCTATTCATTTTGGCATACCAAGCCCGAGGGGCTTGCTTGAGACCATAAAGGGATTTCTTAAGCCGACATACAAGACTGGAATCTATTTGTATAAAGCTAGTAGGTTGTTCCATATAAATTTCTTCATGCAATTCCCCATGCAAGAAGGCATACTTAACATCCATCTGATGGACTTCCCATTTGAAAGAGGTAGCAAGGGAAAGAACAAGGTGGATAGAGTTCATTTTGGCAACAGGGGAGAAGGTTTCAGTATAGTCAATGCCTTCAACTTGTG
>APFE030847216.1:55961-71467 GCA_000404065.3 Pinus taeda
GATACCATACAAACTGATTTGGTTCCAAATATAAAGTTGCAATACGTACCTTTTGTGTGTTTTGCACATTATTGAGGTTGAAAAATTGTTCCATCTGTAATATCCATGTTGCGGGATCCTTGCCATCACACTGCTTCATATCAATTTTTGGAATATAATGGGTTTTCGATCCAACATTAGAGTCTATGAAATCATGATTAACATTTCTTTTTTTCTCATCATGAGTTTCCTTTACTACCCTTTCACCATTAGTAAGTATTTCTTGTAGAAACTTTGTTAAATCTGTCTTTAAATCTGTCTTCAAATCTTCCATGTATGTCTTCAAATCTATCTTCAAATCGTCCATCTTAGCTTCCATACCATTCATCTTAGCTTTTATGCCTTTCTTTAAACAATCCATTTTAGCTTCTATGCCTTTCTAAACCATCCATCTTAGCTTCTACATCTTTCTTTAAACCGTCCATCTTAGATTATGTTTCTTTTTGTGCAAGTGACACTTGTTGCACTTGGTCTCCTAATTTTGATATATCATATTGCATTTCTTCCTCTTCTTCATGAGTCATGCTAGAGCTTTCATGTTGCTTAATAGGTGTTTGCATTTTCTTTCCTCAAGGCATCAATTATTGATAATAATGCTTTACTATGCCCTTTGAATTCCTTCAAACTAATTTTTCAAACCAAGCTTATGCAAAAACTAAAAAAAACTACACACATTTTTTCACTTTGTAGGAGTTTGATATTGAATATGATGTATCTTTGTAATTTCAGATCATCCAGTTTTGAAATTGTGACCTGCAGTAGCCCTCTGTGTCCTCTTTCCAAGGCCACCAGTTTGATCCAAATTGGATTCTCCAGGGAAGAGTTATGCCAAATCTTCCACAATGACCTGATTATAGACTAGTTTAGTAGAGCGAACTTATACGACGTGCCATGAGTCACTGTTTTGACCTTTGGCTATGAAAAATACATACAAGAAACTACAGTCTGTCCTCTTTCTGTAACTTCTTACGAAATTTCAATCCGATGCTCAGAGAGAAATTTATGACGATTTTCCTCAGGTCACTTGTTTGGAATGTAATTCAGGAGTCTACAAAAAGACCAACTTCCTCAGATCATATCTCCGCAAATATAGTGCAAAAAGCTATGAAATTCGGAACCGAGGTTCAGTGTGATTTCATCTCAAATGGTTTTTTATTTTTTAGTTTCTAAAATGTCGCAGAAATTTTTTTATAGCAAAAATGCCATGATGACCTATTTGGAGTAGCGAAACCCTAGAATCCAATGCTTTGATACCAAATGTTATGAAATCAGCTCACAAAAAGATAGAAAGGATAGTTGAAGCCTTAGAATTTAGCCTGTTTGAGGGGGCAACCTCTTTTACATTACACAAATGAACAATTCTTCAACGATTCAAATGACAAAACCTCCTTTCTATATATGGGAGTCTGAAGAGTCACAATATAACCCAACCGACTTAACAATAATAATATAAAGCCACAAAAATAACAATAGAGGGATTCTATGGGGCACAGTAATAACAATATGGGGACAATAGGGGCACAAAAATATTAATAATGGATACAACTACAATAGTAATGGGGTAATCACTAGTATTATAGGGACCCAACATATCTTGAAAAAGGGTCTAGCTTGGTGAAGTAAATTGGTCCATGTAATACATCCAACAATTCATAAATGATAGTAATCATAAATTTATCTTTAATATTGAGCTTCTTGAAATCTCTATAATCCATACACATACACCATGATTCATCATTCCTGTGCACTAATACTATTGGAGAAGACAAATACCTTTGCTAGGTTGAATTATACCAGCCTCTAGCATTTCTTCAACCATATATTCAATTTCATTCTTATGGGCATAGGGATATTTGTAAGGTATGATGTCTAGAGGAACACTTCCTAGAATCAAGTTAATAGAATGATTATGATCATGAATAGGTGGGAGACCTTTGGGAGTCTCATTAAATGCCTTGGAATGATTGTCAGGGACATTTTGGAGATTTGGGAAAATGGATGACTTAGATGTTTGAACATCTAATTAGTATAATTCTACAAATACCCCTTGTTGTTCCTTCTTTAAAATATTTTTCATGCCATTAGAGTTGATTATATTCCTAGGTTTCCCTGTGATACCCATTAATTTCATTTACTTCCCTTCCAAGAAAATTTTCAAGAAAGGTTATTGAAAATTAAAATCTATCATCCCCAAAGATCACAACCATTGGAATCCTAATACAACATCAGCAACACCCATTTGTATGGAAAGTGTTGAGTGTTTGTTATATTCTTTCCACGACTAGCCCCAGGTGCGAAGCGAGGGGGTCATGGGGGGCTGAGTAGCACCCTCTTCATTGCATCGATCACAACGGGGGGGTCATAGGGGGGAAAACCCCCCCCCGACGGGAGCTTTACAGGGGGGTGATAGCCCCTCACATGGGGTCCAAGGAAACTCCCCAAGAAAATAGTTTTGGACCTTATATTAGGTGTGAAGACCTATTTATGGTTTTGTGCATGGATTTCGTAAATGGTTTTGTTCATGATGGTTTTCTGCCCATGGTATTTTGTAGATCCGATCAAGGGAATAAAAATTATGTTCTAATCCCTTTGTATATCTGATTTATATTTTATGCTCTCTCCATTGTTTATTTTCTATTTTTAAGAATTTGTTAGCAGGGAATTTCTATACAAGGTTAAAACCTATAGAAAGCATTGGATTATTCAATACATATTCCCCGATGGTTAGATTGATATTATGGCACTACCCTGAGAAATTTATAGTTCCTCCATCTGCAACCATCACTTGACACTCGAGTGTTGGATAAGAAAGCAATTCAAATCCTTGGCTATCTTACAATGAATAAAATTATGGGTATTACCTAAATCAATCAGCACTATAACGTTTTTCTTCTTAATATATTCTTCTATCTTGATACTTTGAGGGGTGGTAATTTCTGCCAATACATTACAAAATATGTTCAGATTCATTTCTTCTTTTTCAACCTATGGAGTTGTTTCGTAAATCTTATTTTGTTTATGTTTCTTCTTCCTCTTCTTCCTCCTCTTCACAATCTATGTAAAATAATTTCTTCTCATCACACTTATGAACTTCAGTGTATTTGATATCACAATAGTAACAAATTCCTTTTGCTCCTTTTTCCTCCAATTATTATGGTGTCAAGCTTGTAGGTTTTAAGAAGCAAGGAGTGGAAACACTTCCATATTTATAGTTGTCAGTAGTAGACCTCTTTGTTTCCATAATTTTTCTTTCAACTTTTCTTGATACCCTGAATACATTCTCCAATGACTTGTGTTCCCAAAGGAGGACCTCATGTTGGATGTTATGCTTTACAATCCATATGAAGACATCAATCGAATGCTCCTCTGGAATATGGGTTACCTTGAGAAATCTAGGACATCATATGGATTAGGTTCTTTAGGTAGATTTCTCTTAGAATTTGACATTTTCTTGCAATTTAACTTTTCTTCTTATTAGTTCTTCTTTCAATTTATTATGTTCCTTTCATCAAGACAAATTTCAAACAAAGAAGATCACAACAAGAGACACAAGATATAGGCACTCAGCCAAGGAAAAACCCCTATGAAGGGGAAAACCTAGTCAACTCTTTCTCTAGTAGATTAAGTCGAATTAAGACAAACTTTACCCTTTGAACACAAAATTATTCCCTCCACCAAATTAGTCCCAATTAAAACTTATTTTTTTCCTTCCTGCAACCTTTTTAGTCTCATTCTTTCATCTTGCAACTTTTATCCTTAGCCTCTAGAACTTAGTAAGTTTAATCCATGCAATATTCATACTTTTATTCCTACAACAAGTATATCCCTGCAACCAATGTTCTTGTCCCTATAATTATATAGCGTTGCCAATAGAATTGTTCTCGGTCCCTGAAATTATGTAGATTTTACAACAGGCTTGTTCTTAGTCCCTGCAACTATGTAGCTTTTCCAATGGACTTCTCTCCTATACCTTTGTATAACCTTGTTTTTATGTTCCAACTTCATATTAACCTTCTTATTCTTCGATCTACGTTAATGGGTCGAATACATTCCTATATATAGTTGTTGGAGTGTATTTTAATTGGCCGAATTGAGAAATAGTAGAGGTTGACATGTTTAAACTTGAGTTGTAGTCGTTCGACATGAAGGAGAAGTGGTTGTATTTGTAGGAGAGGGATTTGAATTGGTGGATGAATCCTTTTGAAACAAAACAATTTTCTTCCCTTGAATTTGACTTAATAAAAAGAATCCTAAAGCACACAATGGGTGCTATGACCTATGGACCATTGACCCAAGCATGAAACCCATGATTTAATAAGTCAACTTTTATTTTTACAATAAAAAATAATTTTCTTTCTATTGACAATTACATCATGACTCCAATATAATTATGAATACTGACACTAGTTACATTCTTTAACACTTATTTCCTACCACTTATGCTTGTTTCAAATGCATCCCATGATTTAGGTAGACCATTAAGTGTTGCATTCACTTGTTCTTGATCAGGATAAATTTCTCCAATCACTTGAATTTGATCTCTTATTTGAGAAATAATTAAAAAGTATGAGGCCACATTGTCATCATTCCTCATCCTTATGTCACAAATTTCATTCTTCAATCTCATGGTTTGACCAACATTCTTGATAGTATATAGATTGGTTTGGGCATCAAGCATCTTATTGGAAGTATCATGCTTTAAAATTAAGGGGATTAGGTGTTCTCTTATGGAGTCCACTATAAGACTTATGGAAGTGATGTCATCCTCCTTAAACTTCTCCTTCCTTGTAGCATTAACTGGTTCTACAACATTTCATGTCACAATATCCAAAACTTTGTTCTTGACAAGAATAAAATCAGTCCTAAGTTTCCAAGCTCTGAAGTTTAAGGCTCCCTCTAGATTGTTTTTTGATTTCATAGAAGAGTCCATGACTAAAATTTAACAAGGAATTTAACAATGGTGATCTCAAAGTAGAGCTCTCTTGAAAGTGTTCTCAATGTTCCTTCCTTCACCAAATCTCTGATACCATGTTGATTTTTATAGTATTTTGAAAAACTGATAATTACTTCTAATGATGTTGATCTTATTTTAATTTTTCCAGTATATCATTAATCAATTACACTTAAATTCAGTGATACTAGAACAATACAATAGTAGAGATCACAAAGTATAAAGAGAGACAAAATTTACCTTGGGAAAACCCACAAAGGGGAAAACCGAGCAACCTTCTTCAATAGAGAATTTTTTTTGTTTAACAAGAGACACACCTAGACCTATGGTCAAACCCTCCAAGTCAAAAATCCCAATTCGATATAACACTTTTCTCTGTTGATATGACCCACCCTCCTACAACTACTAGAATCCCATAAACTTGGCCCCTGATAATTGTCAAAAAATTTCTGCCCTTAGCAACAAAATTGCCTAGAAAAATGTGAACTACAGAGAGATATAGAGACCTTCCACACGTGTGATCTAGGAGAAAGAGATAATATTAGAGGTTTCTCATATAAGGATTTCATTTTGTATTATCGCTATCAACCATTTAGATTGAAATTGTGATACATGATTACAAAGAAAATAAAAGTATGTATCCACTCAATTACTTCTACTTTTCAAACATCATTTACATGGCCAATAATTACATCATAATGTAAATATGCATGTAATATTATTTAGACCAATAGAAGGAAAATGATTTCTTCAACGTCATAAACCATAAGACCTACCAGGAAAATTCCAAATTTTTCCTCACTATTGAGTTTGTTCTAAAGTCAAATTATAAATTCTAATAAATCTATAAAAGAGGTTAAGATACTTGATAAGAAAGTAAAACATTACCTAAGCAAGCATATATCACCTCCTCAATTGGTTTTCCATTTTGAAGATTGAAGTAAGGAGGTGTCACATTTTTAGAAGAATCATGGAAAGAAGAATGGTTTGATCCATTAGATTTCTCAAATACCCTAAGGTATCCAAATAAATTCCTTGATCTATATTGAGACAAACACATGCCAAATTTCTTGAGAAATACTAACTCACTTCTGCTATATATTACATCTTTCATTAAATTTAATTCAATGTGGTATATGAGGATATCATGATGAAAATTTTTATGTATTCCTTTGAAGATGGGGCATTGGTTTGGTTCTATGATTATATTCCAAAGGGAATATCCTCATTTGCAAGTTTTATCAAAGCATTCACAACCACTGGGATACTAGTTATAAAGACAAAGAAATGTTTGACGATTTATTTGATGGATACCATTATAAATAAATAAATGTAGAACCAATATATAATTCTTGGATGTGAGAGTAAACCCTCAAATCCTGTCTAAGATGAAATCATGACAAACATAATAGATGCATGCCCTTGTTTGAGTATGTTAAAGTATGGTAACCCAAACTAGGATAATTTTGGAATGAGTTGCATCAAGAGTACTTGCATGATTGGTTTCCCATTAATCACATCAGACATGTGTACATGATATTGGAAATATAGATGAGAAGTGTGATAAATAGTACTCCAGTGAATTTATGCATTATAATGTGATTTTTATGAAGCATATTCTGATGATGATACCCATTTTCTTGAATACTTTCTAGAAACCATCATCATGGATTTCAATGTGGATAAAGGTTTGATAAGTTATTTTCCTTTCAAAAAAATGAAATTTAATGACAAATCCTTTGGTGACTTAAAAACAATAGTTGTGACTTAAAAACAATAGTTGCGGTGGAAACACCCTTAGAGGATGAAGAAATTACAAGTAGTTCTGCGAACTCATGTGATAAATGACATAGTATCCCAAAGAATAATTATTTTTCTACTCCCTTCATGATATCGTATCTTCTTAATTGAATATCTATTTACAAGAATAAGTTAAGTGGAATTTAATGTGAGGCTCTTCATCTCTTTTAGTATAGTTTATCGAATTGGTCTAATGGCTACAAATTACTAGTACAAATCTATTGGAATAATCTTTGTAGAATAACATTTTTTCTTCAGTAAGGTGATGTTAGAGTGAAGGAAAAACCATCCCTATTTTTGTAATTATTGGGTTTATTTGAAGGATACTTCTTGATGTAGGGTCATTGTGTGGGTCAGACACTCAATTTTAAGGATTTTCGTAACTAGGGTTTCAAGGTTAGGTGTTGCATGTCTACAATTTCTAGATCTTGTATGAAATTATACTGGAAGAAAAATGTATTATCAAATTATCATTATATAAATAGGTCTTCCTATTTATGTCTAATTCATTTATAATTTCATTTTTACGTGTTCTTTTACTCAATTGATTTTTTAATTGTTGTGAGAATAATCTTTGGAAGAGATCTTATTTAATATTTGGCATATTAAAGTAAGTCCATGTGGTTATTTTGACCACATTCACAACAACCTAAATATAAATTTTTCCATACTCATAAAACCCTCTTGATTTTTCAACTTGGCTTCATCACTTACTGGATAGAAATTGGTCATGGGAATCAACCATCGCTTTTAATTTTTGAAGAATACCTTACACATTATTTTTAAGGGAATCCTCCATTGATTTGAAGCAGAGTCATTCAAAATGAAAGGAAGATTATTGTGGTGACACTGGATAGTTTTCCTAAGTAAATCTAGGATTGTACTTGTTTTTGGGACTTTGAATATATTTAAGTGCAAGTGTGGCGAGAAACGAGACTTTTATGAAGGGAATGTTCATGTTCAAAGGAGGTAAAACAATCCCTTGAAGCTTATATTAAATGCTGGAAGAGTCGCCTTAGTGAGGGGTTACATAATGGAGAAAAAACCAAAATAAAATGAAATTTTAAATTTTTATGAGGTCAAACCTAGCTTACCTATGAACAATAATCATAGTCTAAGGTGTTTTAGGGTCAACACTGACGTAAACGAAAAATGAGTATAAGCTAAAACTCAAAGGGAAAAAAAGATCAAAGTGATTGTATGGAGGATAAGTGGTGCACTATGATTAAAATGGAAAGCCTAACAGGTGCACCTTAGCCTCAAATATGTCAAGGGTCCTTTTGATGACTTACCAAGGAAATTTAACGGGTTGTAGAGGAGAACCCTTATGAGGGTTTAATCAAAAGTTGAAGCATATAAATAACGGAAGATTCATTGGGAAAAAATCATGAAATAAGTGTGAAGAAACTCCAAGGGGGTTACCATCATATATAGTTAAATAAAAATACATTTAAGGTAATCCTATACGTGAAGTTCACCATTTTCTTTTTCTTTTGTGGCTAAATTTGATTGCTAAAGTCACCCCTTTAAATATTTGTATATATATTTTGAAGAAGGATAATTTTGTTCCATAAAGTAGGATTATGGTTGAGATAAAACCCTCATTATTACTTGTTGATTATCATTGAGAAATATATGGTTTTTTGTTGTCATTTATTTTCCAAAAAGTTTGTTTTCTTCCTTTATAGTTCATGGCTACATACCATTATTTTTTCCTTGTAATTGTGAAAAACACACAACATTAGAAGGGCTCTCTTTTATTTTTCACATATTGAAGAAGTTAATGTGGGTGATGATAGCATGTTAATAATGACCTATTTAAAGCTCCATCTATCAATATTCAAAACATCTTGAATTTGATCCAAACTTAATCATCCAAATACATTGACACTAGTCTATTCTTTCACCCACTTATTTGAAAAAAAAAAAAAAACTTAAATATTTCATGGGTTTTTGCCCATTATGCTAGAAAATAACATACATAAAGTGAGAGGAAGTGTTGTTGAGTTCAAAATGGGAAACATTCCTAATATCCCTTTAGGGTTTCGCCCATTATGTTAGAAAATAACAAACAAAAAGTGAGAGGAAGTGTTGTTGAGGTCATATTGGGAAACCTTCCTAATATCCCTTTAGGGTTTCACTCATTTTTAGGACTTTATAACTTCAAACTGCAGGTTTTGGAGGTAACATGGTTTGAATTCTTATTTACTTAAGAGAATTTACATACACATTGATGCCTTTTATGGAGATTCAGGCATGAGAATCAAAATTTTAAGAAAGTTTAGTTAACAAACTAGGGTTTTGCATATGGAGATGGATGTATGAAACATCTGTCCTATGGAAATATTTAATGTCTTCTAGAATATTAATGAAAATGAGTAGCATTACATAAGTTTGAGTGTCCTTCTTTGTTTGAGATGATGAGGACTCTAAATATGACTACATAAAATCTCGAAATAAATGATGTTGTCTTTTTGTTGTCGTTGCTACAACACCCTCCAAACATTTTACTACATTCAAATTTTCGAGCCCACCTCACTGTCATATCCAATGTCTCTTTGGTTGTCAAGTGTCATTTCAAGTCATTCTATATGTTTCAAGTGTTTTTGATCATCCTTATGTGTCATCGCATTAATTAGAACATATTTAGTGCATCATGGTCATAACACCTTTGTTATTTTAAAACAAAACTTTTGTATCACAGTCGCACACACTTTGTTCATTGTACTTGGGGAATGTTTTTAAAGTGGAATTTTGATGTCTATTTATCATTGTTCAAGCTTGTCTAAGTTTTCTTCATAAGTTGGTATGTGTTGCACATGTTTTTGTGTCTAAAATCATTGTGTTCACCCCTTGTTTTATTTCCAAGACTTAGACAAATTTTGGTTGCAAAGTGAACCCATCGAGGCTAGGAGCACATGAATGCACTCTTAGTCCTTGAGCAGGAATCCTTCATGATTAAAAAGCATGTCTTGTGCCTCCCAAAGAGCGCATAGTTCACTCCAAGTCACCTTCCCCCTTCCTTGTTTAGAACTACGCCCTTTAAGAAAAAAATTCTTCCTTTAAGCACACTCCTTCGACCCAAAGGAATGTGCCCTAATTGACAACATAAGTGCACCTTGAAGACCCAAAGATCAACCCCTTCAGGCTTTAGTTATGCACCCTCTTTCCTCCTTGACCTTTGATCACTTGAGCGCACTTTGAAGTCTCAAATATTTATCCTTCATCCTTCGATAATGAGCCCTACGCTCTCATTTTCCTTCTTAAGTTCATGAACACATCCCAAAGCCCTAAATCCTCTCCCTTCAGCCTTCAACTCTATTCCATGCACCCTCCTTGTCTCCATTCAGCACAAAATGCATTTGGGAAGCCCGAAGCCTCCTCCTTGAACCTTTGGACGTACACCCTACACCCTCCCTTGAGTGTCTCTCTCTCTTGAGTGCATGTGTGCATTCCAAAGCCCTAAAGCTCGCTTCCTTAAGCCCTTTAACCTTTCTAATTGCACCCTTGTGCCCCGAATCTCTCGTTTCTCTTTCAAAGTGCAATGTTAAGGCAGGAATAAAATTTGCATGAAACATGTTAGAATGGGATATTTTCAGATTGTTGGTTGCTTGTCATCAATGATTTCAACTACAAGTATTTTAGGAACATTGTGGTAAGCATGCATGAAGAATATTGGGAAAAGAAGGAAAAAAAAGGAAGCATTAAAATAAAAAGAACACATTGAAGTCTTAATGACCAAAGTACATTGAAGAATCCATAAGATCAAAGACCCTTTGGAGGGTGAAGACATCAATGATCAAAATTTTCAATCATAAAAAAGACATGAGTGACATCCGTGTCACCCATTGAAAAAATTCCATGTCATCAGTCACTATTAGGCCCATCCATCAAGGATAGTGACTTATCATGTCTCATCACATGATGATGTTGAATTTATGATGTAATGATGTAATCATTGTAAATAAAAATAAGTGGAAGTCCAAGAGTCATAAATGGACAAAATATCCATAGAACTCCAAAAGACATAATACCAAGAGTCATATGTAATTCCAAATGTCATTTGGAAGTCCAAAGGTTGTAGAAGTCCAAAGGTCATTAGGAGTTGGAAAGTCAAGATTCATGGGGATGTGAAAGGTCATGCCTCAAGTTATAAAAGGATCCTCATTACTCATGCAAAGGAATTTTAACCTTGGATTCTCCCACAGGAAATTAGAGAGATAGAGTTAGTACTTTTGGGGAGCAAGTAGTGGCTCTAACACTCCACTATTGGAGCTAGTTATGTTCATTGTACTTATGTATCTTGGAACTTTTTCTTAATACATGAAGCCTTTCGTCAAACAAATTTTTGTACATGGATTTTGTATGTTTTAAGACTACTCTTTGAATGTTTATGGTTCATGTTTTATTTCACCTGTACTGAAAAAATTGAACTATTTCTTTAACTTTAGTGATCAACTTATTGGAAAATGTGATGCAATGATTGTAACGATCATCGCATCTATGTGAACTATTTAGCTCGATGTTACATGAGCCTTTCTCATCCATGTGTGTCTCCACTAGGGCAGTACTACTACCTCTTTCTTAGAGTCTCACCTTATTCCCCCCTGTCGTGAAAGAAACTTGATACATATACAATTAAATATTCAAAAGGCACACTCTCTTGCTCATTCAAAAGCACATGTGCACTTCTCTCTGATGCTAACTATTAAAGCCCAGGCATATCTTTAAGTAAATGGGACTCCTACACCAAATGGTGTGAGGTATAATTAGGACATCATATTGGGGAGATCCCATATATGTCGGGTCGTATTCTATATGGGACTCCTACACCAAATGGTGTGAGGTATAATTAGGACCTCATATTGGGGAGATCCCATATATGTTGTTGGAGGTATCCATCACCGTCAAAATTCTGGTGCTAGAAGGAGGGAAACCAGTTTTTTATGGCTAATAACTTCACACATCCAAATAATTCATCTTATGAAAAAGGTAGCAATATTCTTAGCACTATCCTAACTCCTATTCATGAAGTAAGAGGGCCTCCTTAACCTGATATGAAGTTGGCTTACAAGGTTACTTATGAAAAACTCTAGGCGATTCGATCTATAACTCGTCAGTTTACAAAATCTATTGACTTACTCCCTGTCACTCATAATCTCTTGCATCACCCTAATAAGAAAGAAGCAACTCGTACTGGTGTACTAGTTGCATCAGTGGAAGATTTAGTTTTACCACTCTTGAAGAGTTAGCAAAATCCTTAGAAGACACAATTCAGTAAGATCCACTTCCACCCATTAACGAAGGATACGAGGAGGACATTTTTCTTTCTAGTGAAGAACATCCATGAACATATTTTGAGTTCAATGACGGTTTAGATGGTGAAGGAGAAGACTCGTCATACTTTGAAAAGGAGGAGGAACCAAGAGATAAAAACATGGTTAACCAAGACCTAGATTGGATGGCCCAAGGACCTCTTGATCTTCTGGAGAACCTTCATATAATTCCCAGACATTCGGAAGAGTTGTTATCAAACTTTGGTCCAGACAAGAAGAAAAAGGAAAAATATCACATTGGCGATTTATGCATGCATCTACGGATGTTAGAGGTACGATACGATGATGTTGCTTCCAAGATTTTTCCTTTTACCTTAGAAGGTAGAGTAGCAGCATGGTACCATAGCCTATCTGTCAATTAAGTTCACAGTTGGAGGGAGATTAAAAAATTATTTTTGGAGAAATTTGCTGATGACAAGACTCCCACCATATTATTGTAAGAGCTAGGAAACAATATGATGGGGGAAAAGGAGAAAGTAAAAACTTCAGTCAAAATTTCAATCACATATTGAACACGTTTCTCTTGGGCATGCAACGTCTTGATTCAATCACTATTGACTATTATATAGTTTCCTTTCCCACCAACATTTCCTCATTCATTAGAAGAGCTACAAAGGAGACACTGGATCTAAATTTTGTAGAAGTAATCGTTGTGGAGAAATACTTGTACGTTATTGGAGTTATCACTAATGATCATGAATCTAAAGACTCTAAGGATACTAGAAATAAGTCTCAACCTTCTTCAAGTAATTCCAAAGAAAATGTTTCTTCAAATATTGAAATACTGACTAGAAAATTAAAATCACTTACGAATGAAGTTTCAGAATTGAAGAGAATTTCAAGCAAGACTTCTACCATTAGCAAACCCCCTAAGTCTTTTCCATTTCAAAGGAATAATAATAACAACAACAATCAGCTTGATAAATCTACCTAGAGTTTGAATGTTGTGTTAAATATTGAAAGTATGGGAATGGATAAATATTTCTCTTTCCACCAGGGATATCATTCAAAAATGGCACGCCCATAGCAGAACCACAACATGAACGCTCTAGCTGCACACATTGTTTATTCGTTACTAGCAAATGAGAAATCTGAGTAAATAGAAGAAACAAAATAACTTGTAACAGTTAAATAAAGTACATTTATTAGACATGCATTGAATGCTTTTGGTTGTATCCTTAATGCTGACAAGAAGAGTGTTGAAGCACCACCTCAAAGTGAAGCCCCACCTCAAAAGAAAAATACTTTATATAACATGAGGATCCAAGGGGCCATTTCTAAATAAGAGATGACGAGATGGAAATTGAAGGAACAACTATTAAGAATGATTTCACCATCGATCAATCATGCTCATAATGCACAAAGTAAGTCTAGAAATGATACTACTTCCAAGAGAACCTCTTCCAACAATAAAAGTACGTCCATCAACCCATAAGTATCAAATGAAGCTACTCCTATTGACACTTTGGCGTTTCCTGCTAAAAATGAAACAATTGATTATAAAATAGTTGAAGATTTGAAGAGAGCTCGAGCCAATATTTCTATATTTTAGCTCACTAAGATAGCAGGTCAGTGAGAACTTCTTGTCCAAGCCTTTTCACAACCTTTGCTAGGTGAAAAAGCTTCTACCTCTCATAAGATGATTGGTAACTCTTTTGGTTCCCTTGAATCTATCGTAAATGTTGTATCACTAGATGCTAACACTCTTTGTCCTCCATTTTTTATCATTTGAAACTTTTAATTACAATGTCCATAATTGTTTAGTCGATTTTGGTGCATCTATGAATGTAATGCCATTATCTATTGCTAATAAAATAAATGCTAAATGGGAAAAAACCGATGCAAAAATTATTTAGTTGAACAAATCGCTTGTCCAAGCTATTGGTGAAATCATGAATGTTCTTATATGATTATCATCTGACCATCGAGTTCACCAATTCATTAATATTACAATTGTGGACATCCTTGAAGCCTATGGCGTACTCTTGAGTAGAGATTGGTCTAGTAAATTAAAAGGGCATTTTGCTACAGATTGTTCACATTTATGGCTTCCATGTAAGGGAAAAAACAACCATATTCTAGTGAAGAGTGAATCATACATGAAATATATTGTGACACCACTTGAGGGTCATAATGATCCTATTTCCTTTGTCGATTTAATATTTGGAAATTGTTCATTGGAAAATGATCACAAGTGTTATCAAGCATAACTATCACATGTCCCACCAGATACACAGTTGGAGATCCTTCCTTGTTCTTCAACTGGTGCAAATGAATCTTGTAATATACATGTACATAATAATAGTTAAGGAATCAATCTAGTAGCTAACAATTTTTGGACTTTATACTTTGATGGTTCAAAAATGTGGGATGGCTATACTATTGGTTGTGTACTGATAGACCCATGTAATAAGAAGCATATCCTATCATTGTTGGGTGTGTGTTATATTCTTTCCATGACTAGCCCCAGTAGTGAAGTCGGAGGGTTAGAAGGGGAACTGGTAGGCCCCCTGTTACACTGAAATTTGTCACCATGACTATCTACAATTAATATGGCTCCATCAATAGTCATATTATCCTCCTTGTCAAGCCTCATACCTCTGCTCTTCATGTCAAACTTCAAAAAAGAGAGAAAGTCACTTAAAAACATGTTTATCTCTGGGTACGCAGGTTCTCTCTACCTTGCCTGCGTGTACGCATCCCAAACACACTGTACCAGCGTACTTGTATGCTCTGTAAGCCAAAGGATGGGTGCGTACCCCTGGAAAGGTCAAAAGGCGCGAGTTTCATCTTTAAAAAGTTACTTGTGGTCACTTCTAGAGCCTTCTAGAAGAGTGTTTGACGTGTATTGAGCGCCTCCAGATGGTTCATGCATCCCTATGATAGAGGAACTTATCTCATCAAGAGAGGAGCTACCCCATCCAAAAGAGGGAGTATCCCATTGATGTTGGAACTGAATAACTTCCTCTAGAACACTATAAATATAGGCATTGGGCCAGGGGAGGGGGAGGTTGAAACTGAACATTCCAAAGGGTAGATGCTGCTGGAATTAGGACTTCCATTGTAAACTTGTGAGGAGAGATTACCATCCTTTCTTGTTTCATTTGGAAGTGGGTGAGCTTGTCAAAGTAGAGGAAATCTCTTGTTGGACCCTGGGAGGAGCTTGCACAACACCAAGGCTCAGGTTGTAATGGTTCCTTTTGTTTCTTTAATACAAATAAGTCCATTCTTCTCAATGATTTGTTGTTAATGAATTGTTTCATGTACTCCTTGGTCTATGTGTTGAATATGCTTTGTTTTATGGATTATTCAGGTGTTATGTAATCGTTTGATTGTTAGTGTATGCAGGCTTCGAAGTGAAGGAGGAGCTCATCTGGATC
>APFE030847218.1:0-18952 GCA_000404065.3 Pinus taeda
TTTCTTTTTCAATTTTTAAGAGTCGAGAAAAAGCTAAAGATGACTCTAGTCGCCTTCGATTTTTAATGAGCCTGAAGTGACAAGTGCTTAGATGGACCTTTTCCTTTAAGGAGTCTGAAAAGGAATGAAAGAGACTGCTTTGGAAATCTAGACAGAGGGATTACCAAACCAATCCCAAAACTGTAGAATAATTTTTACAGTACGGCGGTCAATCTTCCCGAATGCTATGTTCAGTGCATTGCGATCGATAGGGCGATAGACACGGCTTCCTAAGGATAAAGGATATAGCCTATTGTGGTCTCCCAATATATACTCGACGGTATGTGGGAGCACAAGTCTGTACTGGCACTTGTCGTCTCAAAGAGGAGGAATCACCCAACCAACAACGAAAGCGACAGTTACCAGGCTTTACAACACCAGAATATGTCTCTAGCCTAGACTTATAGATGTTGTACGTTAGGTTCCAAAGCGTTTTTAGGTTCATTAAATTTATTTTATAGTTGATCTTGATTAAGAAATTTGCCTTTCAGGTTCACTGCGTGATGTATGTATACAATTCCTAAAATGTAGTCTAAGATGATAAACAATCGTTTAATCTTCTTTTGCAATGAAAATCCTAGCTACTAAGGAAAGAGAACTGAGGGTCTTTCAACATAGAGCACCGAGCACACACTAGATGCACTGTCCTAATTCAACAAGCAGCCTAAATGAAAATTCACATGCATGTATTTGTTTTCAGCCTTCTTAATGTGTGAATGACAAGAAGAATGCTAAGTGCAAATCTGAATTATCTTTTCAAAGCGACAATACTAACAAATTTCTTTTCAAAACGAATTCGAATTGAAAATTGTTTTCGACACTTGAAAAACTACTAATTCAAATCACATACAAGAGTAACAGTATAATTGACTATCAAGAACAATAGGATTCTCTTCTATGACTGAAAACGACACTTGCGACACTTTTAGATCAAGAAACGACAATTTGATTACGCTACTTCTTTGTAAAAGAGAATTGAAAATGGCACACAATACATAAAAACCATTTATAGTTCTTTGCACAATGGAGGCAGAATGATGGAAAGGAAGGGGGTTTCCACAGAGGTATACTGACCACAGACAACAAAACTCCTGAATAGAGCTGAAGAGAGTGAAAAAAAACCAAAGTCTGAAGGCAAAATTAACCTTCTCTGACCATCGCACCTGTTACATAGGGAATCCAGTATGCATCTCACCTACTGCACACGGGAGGTGCGATGCATATAGACTTCCTTGAAGAGAGGGTACGATGGTACTAATGAGAGATTTTTACTTGGTATTTGGTCACAATTTGCAGCTCAGTTCAAGGATTTAAGTCGAGCAAGTGATGTTCAATAAATATAAATCACAGGGGTTGATCAAATGAGGTTACTAGAGCCACCACTAGGGCAATTAGAGTGTTTGCAGACCGATTGTTCAATTTATAAACAAAACTCGGAGATAGAATGAAGTAGCATTGATCTACTTTGCACTTGCATAGAAAATGCAGTTCAAAGGCTAGCTGGCTTGACTTCAGGCTCTGTCTGTAAGTTTATAAAACAAACAAATATAGACTAGCAAACAATCTATTCGCCCCCCAGTGGAGTCGCCATTTCGTTATCGGGAAATCTAGTGTCCACTCGGAGCTGCTAGTCCCACTAAGACTGGTAGCTATCTTAGAAACAAACAAACTAAAACTACTTTCGGTTTCCTTTATGAGAAGTAGATAAGAGGAGAACAAAGGACACCAACCTCAGTCTTGCGCTTGGTTCCTTGTTTAGGTCTTCTCACTTTTGATAGATCTTTGTTGCTTCTCTTTGGTCTGCCCAGCTTCAAAGAGCACCTGTGGAATCAAAGTAGCATAATAATATAGAAGAACAAAGATCTACAGTCATAAGAAATACAGGACCAGATATGTATTGGCCACACAAATGCATATATCATCAAACATACAAGAATGTGGAGGAAAAATTGAATAGCTTTATTAATATCAAGAATAGCAAAGAGGATTATAACCAATTGCTCTGACCCAGCATCATCCTCCAGCAAGAAAGCCCTTCTCCTCATGTAAAGCTTAGATCACCCAACACTATGATGTTGCACCAGAAAACCAACAGCACTTCCTTACAAGATACAAGATTCCAACCATTGGATCTCTGTGATTAGGGATCCATATATAGATGATTGTAGGGGGGTGAGTCATCTTCTGGGATTTTGATTAGTGTCCTCTCTATGATAGTTCTTGAGTCCACTTGGAGATTGATGATCTCTTACTCATCCCTGGGCGAATTCAGAGAGGCAAGTGTCAGAGGAGAAGTTTCTGGAAGATTCTATGATCCTCCACCTCACAAACTGTCTTTGCCATTTGTCCATTCTTGCCCATCACAGCCTACAAAATGGATTTTCATTATGCATCGCACCCTTTACAATGATTAGGTGATATGCATCGTACCCTCTGCACTAGGCATTCTGTATGGTCCAGTTTTGACTAGTTCTGAGCAGCTTTCTATGGAGAACTTCTGGGAGATGATGTAATCAGCTGACCTTGTTCCTTTAGGGAGTGAAGCAACACTTTTAGGGAATTAGGAGCCTTTGGTTTATGGACATTTATGATTGGGGTTGCAGTGCCCAAAAATTTCTATAACACCATGTGAAAAGATGTTGTGGAGTCAAACATGGAAAGACATTGCCTGATTACCAGCCAATGATGCAAGTTGTTAATAGGCGTGAGAGGAATCATCGATAATGATGATGACCCTCAAGGTACTACAATGCAATTCGCATGGTGTGAAAATGGGACTTGGCGTCGAACACCACGCAAAATCTTTCGGTCGAAGGCCATTGATGTAAGCCTATCGCCGGAAGTGAGAAACTTGCCATTGAGGCATGCAAGTTTCAAAGTACTGAAAGGGTTGTTCCTAGGTCGACTTCTGGGATAATGAGCTGCCGTAGATAAGAAGTGACCCATCATAGGAGGGCCTTAATGAATCCCACATCTACGACATGGAACGGAGCAAATGATTTTGTGGAGGTGAAAACGATTTGATGATACAGAGTTCAAGGTGGCGGTCATGAAAGAATGAAGCGTGAAGGTATTGCAGTGGGTGAGACACAAGATGGATTGGTGAATTCTTTGATCGACTTCTCTTGAACATATCGGCGACATTTAAATGGATTGGTAAAGTTAACCCCACAAATGGATGGTATGATGGACCAATGGCAATATGACTGGTGAACGGAATAACCCAACCTGTCTTAATCATGGTGATAAAGTGAAAGTGCCATGTTCAAGAGCAACTTGCGCACAATAAAGTTTCTTCAAGTTTTCTTCCCAATTTTCCCCAGTCATTGCTAACCAGTACCTCTTTATTTTTATCAAGCTTGAGGAGGATAACATATGCTTGTTCTATAATTTTCCCTTCGGGCAAACCTGTCACTATGTTTTAACGAGCCTAGTGACAGTGAAACTCGTTCTTGTCTCTATGGACAAGTTTGTCGCTATTGGTTTTAACGAGTTTAATGAAAAAGACAACTCGACCCTTTTTCAATTTTAGAGAGTTTGAAAAGGGATGGAAAGGAAACTCCAGTAATCCTTTTTCGTCATATAATCCCTTAAATCCGAAAAAGTATAAAATAATCCGAAAGGGATGAATTTTCAATATTTTTAACGAGCCGAACAAGACAAGCATTCGATATTTTTGTGTAATAATCCCTCAGGTCCAAAAATATTAAAATATAGAGGAAGGATAACACTTGTGATAGTTTTAACGAGCTGGAGAGGCCAATTGCTTGACAATCTTTTCATATTTTATGAGTCAGATGAAAAGAGCTTAAAGGAGACTCGTTTTTGAGGAACAAGTGATGTTTTCGGGTAGCAGCTGATTCCAGGCAAGGTTTGGAATTTTCCAATCATGGAAGTGTCACAAGGATGGCTAACAGAATCACTCGTCACAGCTGTTCCTCCAAAGGGTAAACAATCAAATGGAGGCGTATGATCAGCTAAAACAGAATTGAGGTGATGGTAAGAACACGACTAGGGCTCAAAAGCTGATGATAATGCATTCACAATGGTTATTTACCAAAGGTTGGTTCATTTTTTTAATGGGCTTAAACTCTAGGGGAACATTTACTCATTGCTTAGGTTTAAATTTTAACGAGCTTGAACTTCGCATAAAAACTGCTCATGGCAGGTTTATTTTTTAACAAGCTTGAATCATGCGGTAACACTGCTCGTGGCCCAGTTTATTTTTTAATGAGTTTGAACCATGCAACACGATATGATCATATTCAGTTTCATGTTTACACAAGCTTGAAATGAAAAACTATGCTTGTTATAAGTTCGCATGCCCTCAGCATAATAACGCAAATCGAGGTGCATGCCCCCCAAGCTTCATTGCATTCAACACGGTGGTTGGAATGAAGGTTTACCTTCTAGATATTTGAAAGACTCGACTTGGATTTGGAAAGGGAGTTGTTTCATTTTTTAATGAGGTTGACATAGTAAAAGAACTATCCTCATAATCCACCGTATTTACAGTGTTTGATAGAAAATCAAAAACTGAAGGATGATTGAGGTTGCCTCTCCTATCATCCCATGGTGCCTCTCCTATCATCATTGACTGAATGATTCCTTTATCTGTAGAATGTATATGCGACCAAGGATCTGAAGAGATACCATATTCCTTAGACCTATCTATCCAAACACTCAATGAGCGTTGATTTGGGTTTGCCCCCCAGGCCAAGAAAATTGATTGCTACAATATTTCTAATATGGCGATGATCCATGCTATCAAAATGTTCAAGAATATTCTGAATCTAGAAGATATCATATTGCAGGTTCCCACCGTGGCCACTTTCGCCAGATTGTTTGGAGGTAGAAGGGCAAGAGTACCGATCAATGTAGGGTCTTTTAGTAGACCTACTCCGATATTTTGAAGTGACTGAGAGCTTCCGTGGATCATCGGAATGCTTCCCGTAACTTGTGAACTATTAGGGAGAAAGGTTTGTTGGTCGACGATTGTAATCCCTCCTTGAAAAGGAAATGCAATCTTTCTGAAATAAGTCGAGACAACTACAACCATAGCATGTATCCAAGGCCTTCCTAGTAGGATGTTGTAATCGGAGTTTCCATCGATAACTTCAACATCAATTTCTACTGTTTTTCCCTGCAGTTTTACTTGCAAGTTACTTAAAATCTTGTATGGTGTGTATGTTTGTCCATCAAATGCTTTCAATGTAGTCGACAATCACAACAAGGGTGGGGAACCTAATGTTTCCCAGCAACTCATCGACATAATACATGTAGATGCTCCCTCATCAATAATCGTTTGATGAATGATTTTGTTGAGGGCTTTCACTTGAATAAGGAAAGCGAGTTGAGCTGGTAATTGTGGGTCATATCCTTTATGATTAAAGGCCACAAGATTGGAATTTGCTGGGTCAATCCCACGTATTGATGATAATAGAGCCTACTTCTGGGAGGGGCAATTTTGTAGTACCTCAAGTGTCGACATAGTGGACGGCAATTGGGCCAGGTCCTCTACTATATATAATTTGGTGCTGCTCTGGCACGAGGATTAAATGTCGATTTGTGTACTACTCCCTTTGGCAGCTTTATCATTAGCTCAGGAATGATGGGTGGCACAAATTCAGTTGAAGTTGTTGTCGAACTACTAGGTTGATCAGTAGCCTTGTTGTTCGACAATTGTGGATTCTCCTAATCTTTATTCCTTGTCGATATCAAAGCATCATTTTGCTATTTTGAAATGGAAAACATGAACACTTGGGATGGGGAAGCATTTTCACTAGCAATCAGATTGGTTCCTGGATTTGGAAATGGATCAATGAATACCGCTAAGGTTTTTGAATTCTTTAAGAGTTTCCTAAGCTCAGCTTTATGTGGAAAACCTTTCATCCAATGATCCTCGTCGCATATAAAGCATGGATGATTTGGTTTCCTTTCTCCAGAAGGGTTTGCAGAAGATATTTCAGGAGATGACTCCTCCTATTTCTTCTTTTTCCCTTTCTTTTTCTTCTTGCCCCCTAGTTGCTTCAGTTCTTTGCCTTTTTCAGTCAACACGACATTTACCTCTGAGGTGAGAAGTTCTTCATTTGCATTTTGACTAGAAACCGTATGGGCTTTCTTCGATGTAGCCTTTCTGGTTTTCGTGCTAGTCGTACCTATCACACCATCGCCGACCTGAGAGTCTTTGTTTGATTTAGGAGGAGGAGGAATGGAAAACTCTAGTCTAGGAGCATCAAGGATTTTGTCATAGAGCGTGCCAGACTGAGTATAGATCAAGTCTAGATATTGTGCACAAGCAATAACTTACTCTTCAATGACGACCCCTCCCTTTGCCACATCTTTTGTGATAGAAGGTAATAATGAATTAATAAACCATTCAACTAGCAACTGATCAGGAACATATGCTTTTACCATTCTACGATGATGTTGCCACTCATGAATATGATCAGATATGTGAGTGGCTATCGTTTGTTTGAAATTGGTAAGAAGCTCTGTTCCTGTTTCGTACCTTATTGGCAACTGAAAATGGGTTAAAAAGGTTGTGGCAAGGGCGTTGAAGTTATCAAATGAAGCTCTAGGCAATTCAATGTACCATTTTGCTGCCAAACCAGTTAACGTTCGCTGAAAAAGGTGAAGTCTAATCGAATCATCATTTAGAGTGTTTGACGAACAACATAGATGAAAGGTCATCACATGATTCGACGGGTCTTCAGCTAGATTTCCATTAAATTTAGGAATATCTGATAGAATTTTATGAGGAATCGTCGACCACCAAGGGGCATAAGCAATTGGATTGTTTGTTAGCCGATTTAGATCCGGTAACTCTAAAGTTGCCACGAAGGGCAACTGTTGATTCAGGTTCGCCGAAGCATACCCAAGATAAGATGGGATTGCCTAAGTAGTGGGTCTTTGCACACCAACATAATGCATTTGATGTTGATAACTTTGGTAAGGTCGATGGGTATAACCATTTTGATATGATTGTTGTTGACCATTTTGAATATACGGCTGCCCATTACTCACAAAGACTTGTTGCTCAGATCCTTGGTAGGCTTGTTGAAATTGCATTTGTTGATATTGCACTAGCCATGGTTGTGAAACCATTTGTTGTTGTCCAATATTGGCTATTTGACCAAGATGAGGGGTAATTGTACTCGTTTGAACCTGGGTCGCTCTAGTTAGGGAGCCACTAATCGGTGATTGCGGCTGCGTCGTGGAGACAGGAGGCTGTTGTATTACGACCTCAGAAACTTGAGGTTGGCATACAACAGGCAACACTTATACTTGCGACACTGTCACAATGGCCAGTGTAGTGGGGATATTCGACACAGACAAGCTTTGTTGCATTGAGTATACAACTCTTGGTTGTTGAGGCAGTATTGGCACCCAACCGCTGGATGTAATTCCATCATGACCTGAATTCTGTTGCAAACTCCCATATGGTTGTTCTCTCGGAGGAAACAAGGAAAGGGCATACTGCCCCCCATATGGTGGAAATCTAGTGCTCAAAAGGATGATTGGCCTTTGGGGACCGGACTGCCCAAATTGATACTGTTGCGAAGGATCAATTTGCTGAGACTCAACATAAGATATTCCAGATATTATTCCAGACAAACAAACGGGAATAGGCCATACTATCGAAACAGTCCCTTGATGGACTCCATCTAGCGGTTAAGAGCTAGTTGTGATAGATGGTACACCAGCGAACATTGTTGGAGTAGTATCAGGAGGTTCTGTTGCTACTGCGTCAGATGACATAGTCCTAGATGTCGACGGTTGTTCAGCCATATCTAGTCTATCCAAAAGATTCCCTAGTGATTCTACAAGAAATTGCGATAAATGGAGACTAACTTTTGATGAAGAAGGATATAGGGTGATCCCGGCTCCAAAAATCAATGGAGTACTGGATGGAGGATCCTCCACAATCTCTTCTATAGCAATCAATTCTTGTGGGAGAGGTAGACCGTCGGGTTCATAAAATATTTCTTGTGCTGAAGAAGTTATAGACTCTGTAGCAACAGTTGTTGGAGGGGTAACACCTTCCGAATCAGCTGTAGATGGAGCCGATTCAGGAATAGAAGCATTTACCATTACACTAGGATCAATTATAATGTCCTCTTGTGGCTGCAGAACTTCTTTTGTAAAGGCAGGGGTACCAGAGATGGTTGGAGTAACCGGAGTCCCTGAGGATGTTGGAACACAAATTCCAAGCAAACCAGTGGACTTTGATCCAGTTAAATGAGTTCGCTTTGTCTGGAATAGTTTCGTTTCCGGAGTCAAAGATGGTTGACTCGTTAGTCTTTGCGAACGATGGGATTTCGATTGACTTTCTTCCATGATTGCGGATTACTTGATCAACTTAAAATAAAGGGGAAAAAGTGATTCTGAATTTAATGAATTTGAGACGCTTTGACACAACTTGCTTCTTCAATTTTTAAGAGTCGAGAAAAAGCTAAAGATGACTCTATTTGCCTTTGATTTTTAACGAGCCTGAAGTGACAAGTGCTCAGATGGACCTTTTCCTTGAAGGAGTCTGAAAAGGAATGAAAGAGACTACTCTGGAAATCTAGACAGAGGGATTACCAAACCAATCGCAAAACTGCAGAATAGTTTTTACGATACGACAGGGAATCTTCCCGAATGCTGTGTTCAGTGCATTGCGATCGATAGGGCGACAAACACAGCTTCCTAAGGATAAAGGATATAGCCTATTTTGGTCTCCCAATATATACTCGATGGTACATGGGAGCACAAGTCCATACTGGCACTTGTCATCTCAAAGAGGAGGAATCACCCAACCTACGATGAAAGCGACAGTTACCAGGCTTTACGATGCCAAAATATGTCTCTAGCCTAGACTTCTAAATGTTGTGCATTAGGTTCCAAAGCATTTTTATGTTCATTGAATTTATTTTACAGTTGATCTTTCTTAAGAAGTTTTCCTTTCAGGTTCACCGCATGATGTACATATATAATTCCTAAAATGCCATCTAAGATGATAAACAATCGTTTAATCTTCTTTTTGCAATGAAAATCCTAGCTACTAAGGAAAGAGAAGTGGGATTCTTTCAACATAGAGCAGAGAGCACACACTAGATGCATTGTCCTAAATCAAAATCAACAAGGAATCTAAATGCAAATGCACATGCATGTATTTTTTTTCACTTTCTTAATGTGTGAATGACAAAAAGAATGCTAAGTACAAATCTGAATCGTTTCAAGTGACAATACTAACGATTTTCTCTTCAAAAGATGAAAGGAAGATAATGACGAAACTTTGCAATTTTGAATTGAAAACTACTTTCGACACTTGAAAAACTATTAATTCAAATAAAATACAAGAGTAACAGTGTAATTGACCATCAAGAATAGTAGGATTCTTTTCTTTGACTGAAAACAACACTTGCGATACTTCCAAATCAAAAGACAACAGTTTTATTACGCTACTTCTTCGTAAAGGAGAACCGTAAATGGAAAACAATACATAAAAACATTTACAGTTCTTTGTACTATGGAGGTTGAATCATGCAAAGGAAGGGAGTTTCCACAGTGGTATATTGATCACAGACAACAAAACTCCTAAATAAAGCTGAAGAGAGTGAACAAAAATCCAAAATCTGGAAGCAGAAAAAGTCTTACCTAATCATCGCACCTGTAACACAGGGAAAGAGTGATGCATCTCACCTACTGCACATGAGAGGTGTGATGCATCTAGATTCCCAAGAGGAGAAGGTGCGATGGTCCAAGGACAAGACTTCAACTTGGTTCTTGGTCACTGTTTGCAGCTTAGTTTAGGGATTTAAGCTGAGCTAATGATAGTCATTAAATGCAAATCACAAGGGTTGATCTAATGAGGCTACTTGAGCCACAACCAGGGAAATTAGGATGTTTGCAAATTAATTGTTCAGTTTATAAACAAAACCCAGAGATAGACTAAAGCAACATTGATCTACTTTACACTTGCATAGCAAATGCAGTTCGAAGGCTAGCTGGCTTAACTTTAGGCTCCATCTGTAAGTTTATAAATCAAACAAATATAGACAAGCAAAAAATCTATTCGCTCCCCAGCACAGTCGCCATTTTGTTATCGGGAAATCTAGTGTCTATGCAAAGCTGCTAGTCCCACTAAGACAGGTAGCTATCTTAGAGACAAACATATTAAAGTTACTTTCGTTTTCCTTTATGAGAAGTAGATAGGAGAGGAGCAAAGAATACCAACCTCAATCTTTCGCTTGGTTCCTTGATTGTTTCCTCTCCCCTCTGACGGATCTTTAGTGCTCCTTCCCTGATTACTATGCTTCAAAGAGTACCTGTAAAGTCAAAGCAACATAATACCTTCAAAGTGCAGAGATCTACACTCATAAACAATATAGGACCAGATATATGTTGACCACACAAATGCATATTTTATTAGACATACAAGAATATGGAGGAAAACTTGAATAACTTTATTGATATAAAGATTAGAAGAGAGGACTACAACCCATTGATCTGACCCAGTGCCATCCTCCCAGCATGAAAGCCCTTCTTCACCTCAAGAAAAGCTTAGATCACCCAACACTATGATGTTCCACCAGGAAACCAACAACACTTCCTTACAAGATGCAAAATTCTAGCCTCTGGATCTCTAGGATGAGGGATCCATATATAGATGATTGTAGGGGGGTGAGTCAGCTTCTGGGATTTTGATTAGTATCTTCTCTCTGATATTTCTTAACTCCACTTGGAGATTGATGATCTCTTACTCATCCCTGGGCGAATTCAGAGAGGCAAGTGTCACAGGAAAATTTTATGGAAGATTCCATGATCATCCACCTTGCAAACAGTCTCTGCCATTTTTCTACTCTTGCCTATCGCACCCTACAGAAGGGCTTTTCAGTATGCATCACACTTTTTGCATGTGGTAGGTGAGATGCATCACACCCTTTGCACTGAGCAGTCTATATGGTCTAGTTTTGACCAGTTCTGAGCAGTTTTCTATGGAGAACTTCTGGGAGATGATGTAATCATCTAACCTTGTTCCTTTAGGGTGTGAAACAACACTTTTAGGCACTCAAAAGCCCTTGGTTTATGGACATATATGATTGGGGTTGCAGTTCCCAAAGATGTCTATAACACATGTGCCAAGTTGGCACCATGATTTTGTGGAGCTTTTAGGATTATTGAGAGGATTGGGCCAGTAACCTATCAACTTGCACTACTTCTGATAGTAAAATTCCTTGATGTTTTACATGTGTCATTTCTTAAGAAGTATGTTAAATATGTTGATCTCGTGATTGAATGGTGTGTATTGTAGGTGGAGATAGATGGAGAATTCCAGCCGAAACCTCATTGTATATTGTAGAGAAATGTGCTCATGCTCTAGAACTGAGAAATCGAGCAAGTTAAAGTGTGATGGAAGCACTTTGGGCCTAATGAAGCTACATGGGAGATGTCATATCGAATGTGGGCTATGTAACCTTCATTTTTTTCCAGTTTAGGCAAAGAAATTTTGGTATGATGTTTAGCATATCGTTTGGCATATGTTTTGGTGTGATGTTTAGGTATATGGATGTAAGTATCACCATGAGTTATGTTATAAAGCTCCAATAAGTGATATGGGTGTCCTATCACTATAACTGTCAAGATGTTACGTTGTCATGTTGGTTTGCTTCTCAACAGTGTGATCATTTTAAATACTGCATCGAGATATGTTATAAAGCTCAATGGGCAGTCTGCTTTTTTCAGCAGTTTTGTTGAGTTATAGGTGGGATTGAGCACTAAGGATGGTGTTACCCAAGGGGGAGGGTTTTGTAATAGTTTTAGTGAAAATTCTATGTAAAAAAATTTAAGAATGGAAAAATAATAACCACGGTTGATGGGACACTTATTCCAAGCTAAATGTTGGGAAAAACATCCTAGTTGTAGGTATCCTAAATTTCCCTATTTTATACCCTGTTTCCATCAATATCAACCTCTGTTTTATCTTAATAAAAGACCCTTTTTTCCTACACTAGTACAAGATGGTTACCCTTTTCCTGCACATGCTCATATTTCATATTAATATTTATTACAACACTTTATTAATCTTTTTATATATATTTTGTGCCTATTTACATATTTCTTGTAACTCATATTGATTTCCTAGAGTAATCATGGAACTTAGTGTTAATGATGAATGAGTTGACTAGTGTAGGTAGATTCCTACACTACCACTGTTTGAGATTTTTGAGAAGCTATCTTGCACGAGGATGGATCTTGATCTTTGACTCTGAGTCTAACTGATGATGAACTGAAGTAGGATAATAGGTGGCATGCATTTAGGGATTTTTCTCCAAAGTTAGGTTACGGCCAAGCAAAGTTATAACCAATGGCCAGAGTTGTAATTTTGGTTTTCTAAGTCTGTTCGGTCGAGAGGCCTGAACAAGAATTATCTGTAATTAGTGTAAATGACCTAGAGGAAAAAGGATGTATATGATGTAGATCGTAGATAGGAAGCTAGAGAACTATTGACTATCATTTTGGTTTATGCAATCTGGTTATCACCTTGCTCTGGAGCTAGACTGCTCTATAATGTAATTTTCCAAATTGAGTAATACAAGGAACCATTATTATTTACATGCGTAGCTTTTAAATTCATCTTTGATGTATCTTTGAAGTGTTGATCTCTTTCGTTCCTTAGAAGGGGAACAAGCTGGTTGGCTAGGGCCCAACCAACCCAGCTCGTTTACCCCTCTCACTTTCGTTGTTTAGAAAGACGGTGTCGTTATTCCTTTTGCATCTGTGTGATGTAATAGTGTAATCGTTAATATTTAAGTTCTGAATTAAAATATCTTTTGTAGCCTATGTGTGAAAAAGATCCATGGTTTGAAGAGTAGTTGTGCTTGCTTTTGCTTATAAAATATGTTTCTTGCATTTCCTTTACTCTTGTTCTCTATTTTAATTCATTTTCAGATGGATTGTGCAAGGAGCTCCTTCCTGCACCAGTGCAAGTTGTTACCTGCACCTTGGTTTAGTCATTCGTTGCAGCAAACATTTAATCAATTACCTACATTTTACATTTAGTTATTTCAAAAGTGAATGAATCATTAATTGAGTAACTGTTTTGGTATTAAAAGTTCATCTCTAAAATATCTCGAAGTAGTTATATTGAATTACAACATTATACTTGCAAGGAATAGCATCATTGTGGGTAAAGTACCAACGTTGATTAACACATGTAAAGTACATAGGCTACTGTTTGATTCTTTTAAAGTGATTTTATTTCCTTTGCAAAGTTTAATGAGTTGAAGAATTTCCTTTTTCACAAATAGTTTACTTCAGAAATTCATTTACAGTTGCAATTATTTTTCAACACATCTTTCATCTTTCGAAATTAATTTGGGAACTGAGTAAAGGGAACTCTGTTTCGATGCAAGAGAAAGTCTCTTGACATAGAAATAGAGTGCTCTAAGCCTTGAATCTTAGAGCACCTTCACTCAGACATAAGTCTTCAGTAAGGAAGGTAAAATATACTCTTACACAAAAATATTGCACATGAACTAGTGTAAGAAGATTGCAATAGTGTAAGGACAGGTTGTTTGTGTGAGAGGAAGATTAGAAGGAAGTGTTGTGCTATAAAACAACCCCCCATTGCAATTTTTAATCTAGTCTTAAAATGCTAAATAAGAAATGGGTTCCCTTTAGGATATAAAAAGAAATAATTTTTTTGAATAAAATAGATTTTCCATATTGGTCATATAGAAGTTGCTTTATGAGTATTTAGGACCGCTCATCATAAATTACAATTCTTTAGAGCCCATGAACATCCATTTGGAAAGTTGCGATGCGATCAGAGTCATAGCAAAACCCTCATCGTGAAGTTTTAATCAAAATAATCCATTTATAAAAAATACGATCTGATATAACTATCGCATCTCGCATATCATTAATCCCAAGGAATGACTTATAGCATTTCATTGAAACCTTGCAATGCGATAAGGCTATCGCAATCACATATCATCAATTCATAGGAAAGCATCCAAAACACTCCATTGAAAAATCTCGGTGCGACATAATTATCGCATATCACGCTCTCGATAAAACCAAGTAACAAATACTATGAATACATGTGATATACGGATAAATCAATTATAAATAAAAAATTTGATTTTCCAAATTCGAAACCCATCGTCTCCCCATGCCAGATTAACACTCATTACAATCACAACAATGCAAAGAAACCTTTTGAGCGTGGCGCTTGTAACTCCTGATTTTCAATATGTGATGGCTCCACAAATATTAAAATAATACAATCACTAATAGAAAATCGCAGAGTCATGGCACCTATTTTAAAAAAGCACCTTTACAAAACCTTTTATGCGACATATATTGCTTCAACATTAAAGTTTCACATGATGAAGTTACGGTAAAGCATTAAGGGGCAGTTATGGTTAATTCCTTTAAGGATTTCGTCTGTGGTAGCTATGTACAATATGAGATCTTTTGCATCGAATGTGAATAATTGTGTTTGTTCTATAAGCTGTGTATTATTTCATCTCAATTTTTTTTCACCTATTATGCTTGTCTTTCTCATTTTGTAGCGTTAATCCAGAATCACACAGTTGGTCAAGATGTCTAAGAAATCTCGAAAGACAAAGGTCCCCATTACAGTGGAAGAAGGACAAGGAAAATTGGTGTTAATTTCAGATACTACCTATCAAGGCCTTGGTAAAATCTCATGGGAAGGCATATATGCTTTACTTGAAGCAGAAAATCCAAAGAAGATAGAAGAAGAACCAACAACTGATGGAATTGATGAAACAAAAAACACGCTCAGTGATTTGGCCAGCTCCTTCGTCCATATAATAGTAGCCTGTGCAAAAGTTTTACCATATAATGATCTAATGACATGGGTAATCAAAAGAATTAATATAACAGACAGAGATTTGTCCATAGCAGATGGAAGGATGTACAGGACATTCAAACCTGAAGATGTCAAGAGAATGTATCACTTGCTGGATCCCTGGTGACACTACAACAAATCATTCTTGGAAGCTTTCTCTAAGGAGAATCAGATAGAGTCAAACCCTATCAAACAGTGGAGAAATTTTCCTAACAAGCATAAATATGAATATTCTGGTATGTACTCTGTGGACTCCTTAGCATCTCCATATTGTTATGCTCCTGCTATGTTATGTAGGCTCTTTGGAAACCCTGATTCTGCTAGATTTTCTATAGAAATGGTTCCATTGATAGAAGCAGTGATCAACATTGTTGTTATGGATTGGGAAACTATTCTATCGAATAAAATGGCCAGTCAAATACTATATTATAGAAAGAACAAATTTGTCACCACTCGAGTTGTGGCCCCATTCTATATGAGTGCTTTCATAATGGACACAATCTATTTTAATTATGACTTTCCCATCCCAAGTTGGAAATGGATTGTTCAAGGTCCAACCTGCATTCATATTTATCATAAGTACTTATGTAAGTCTAAATACAAGAATCATTTATACAAAATTTTCCATGGTTTCATTTTACCTGTCCATTAAGCCATCTTTAATAAACCTGCTCCTCGGCTGTCTGACAAGGCTAGCATTGATTTAAACTTAATCGAAGGTTGGTTTAGGGAGGAGAAGTTCACTTATATTAGGGTTTTTGGAAGTATTACAGATCCTCATGTCCTTCCATTCTACGTTCTAGATAAGCTATTAGCTAGGGAAATAGCCTACCAGATAGTGGAAAAAGGGATGTATAGAAACCTTAAAGAGTCTAAGAAACAAGTGTGGCCTCCATTTCCCCTCCACTGTGGCACTTACACACTGCATGATTTTAAGCATGCTGAGAAAGAAGCAGAGAAAAAAAAGGATCCGAGTCTAGAAGACAATATGATCCAAACAAGGTCACTTTCAATTTCACCACTCAGGTGAAAGTTAGTAAATTCATACATGAGAATGATGAGTTTGATGACTTATTCACTTCAGCAGAGTTAAGATTCAAATTCAGAGCCGACAAGATGGACGAATTCATGGAATATAGGACACGGAGGTTACTAACAGTACCTATTGATTTATTAAATACTACCCGTATTGCTCAACAAGTGGAACACACTGGGGAGCAGACTATTCAAAAGATTTCCAGAGAAGGTGAAACAAGTGAGAATACCAGTGAACCGCTTAGCACAGATGTTCATATTGACCCCATCTTGATTAAATAATGGGAGAAATTTGATCAACAGATCAAAAGCCAGAGCGATCCCCAAAACATTATCACATCAACATCACTCGCAACACAACGGCCCAACGTTCCTGATAGTGCGATTGAAGGAACACCTAGTAAAGACATAGCTCAGAAAGAGATTGAAATAATCCCTAAAAATCCACCAGGAGAAATTACATTTAATATTGAGGAAATACCACCCTTGGATGTATTTTATAGCCCAAAACACAGGGTTGTAGTAAAGAGGTAGAGGAAAAAGAGGAAAATAGACCAGAAATCATCCATAGTTCCTCAATTTGAATTTATGAATGTTATAGGAAGGATTTAGAGGTCAATCCTTCTAAGGATTTGACTAAGTTATCTCAATTTGTAGGCGCATATATAGTTGCTACAATTGATAAGGCAACTTAAGTTAACCAATTAATGAAAGAAAAGGATCAAAGGATTAATCAGCTTGAAGAACAAGCAACAGTAGAACAATAAAAGATTAATCAGCTTGAGGAACAGTTGGCAGAAGAAAAACAAAACAACGAGCAGCTTAAAGTACAATTAAACTTGGAGAAACAAAAGACTGACCAGCATGCCATTCAAAAACAACAACAGTTGTCTTAAGAGCTCAAATAACTTCAATTGACACATCAAAAAGAAATTAAGGCTAAACAGGAGCAAATCACACATCTACAACTCTATATAGAATAGTTCATAGATTATCCCAAGGTTGAGGAATTTAGGAAGGAAGCCCTACAGGCAAATAAAGCCTTATCTCAACAACTGAATCTACTTTGCCATAAAAGATCTCTTATCGACCCATTATGCATCACAATGACATCACTGATCGATCAAGTAGTTAATACCAAATTAGAATTTGAGGATGCAGATGATAAGGTCACAAATTACCTCTCTTGTCAAAGCATAGAGGAAGGAAGCGTTGCTAAACTACCGAAAATTCAAGAGTCGCATAAAGAAATATTGTTTTCAGAATGGGAAACATAGTTGATAAAGGCAGAAAGGGCTACCTCCAGGTCTAGGGCTATAATGAATAATGTGATTGAGTTGGTGAATGATAATTTATATGGAGCCAATTTAATTTCTGATTGTTCCCTAGGAAATCTTCCTAAGGTGAAAGTGTTAGAAATCAATGGAAGCAAGATTTGGCCACCAAGGATGAACAACTCAATAGAGTACAAAACCTTAACTGGGATGCATATTGGTACTTTTTGGTCAAGCCACACAACCAACATATGACCATAAAATGCCTTGCTAATGTTGTTGATCGCATGATGCATGAGCTTTTAGATGCCACATACATAGGACAACTAAACTCCAGAATGAGTCATCCTCCAGAAATTCAAAACATGCTCTCAATTTGCCGATTTAAGATACAAGAAAATAAATAGATGCGATGAATCTCTTCAAAGGTGATCATAATACTATTTTTGAAATTCAAATCCTGGATTTTAATACAGGCAGTTCCAACAACTCTCAGTGATTTTTGTGGACAATTTGTTTTAATTTTATTATAAAAACCCTTTCATGTTATTTTAGAAAGGGTCCTCAATTTTTACAAAACTAGACATGAGAAGTTTGCACTTTTGCACTTCTTAATTTAATTTTTATAAGTCGTGGATCAAGGTTTCAGATTTTTGTGAAAGAGCTTCATCAAGACCTGTATTTTTGTATCTCCTTGGAGTTTTTGGTGTTGGCATTATGGCATAGGTTTGATGCTATGGCTCTGGTGTTGTCCTTGATGGCAACTCAACTTGGTGACAGATCTCAGTTCAGGCACCTAGAAAGAAGAAAAAGTCATATACGCAGGTTCATCTAGACGAAGGCGCGTATACACGCGGGTTATTCGTTACAAAAGCGTGTATATGTTGGCGAACTTGTTGGCATTATGACACAGGTTTGGAGCTATGGCATAGGTATTGTCCTTGATGGCAAATCTCTTTGGTAACAGATCTCTGTTCTGGCACTCAGAAAGAAGAAAAAGACATATATGTAGGTTTATCTAGACAAAGGCGCGTATACATGCGGGTTATACATTACAAAAGCGCATATATGTTGGGGATTGGTCCATGGTAGATAGTGTTATCAGGATTATTATTGAAGATCTGAAAAGTGCTAGAGCTGGTATATTGGTAATTGGGTTATGTTGCAGATCTAGACCTGAATGAAGGAGGAACCTTGGCGCAAAAGGAAAGATAAGTTCTATTCATGGGTCGTAATCTTTAAGCTTGAATGATAGTATCTTTGTATGATTTTGATCTGCTAGATGTGGCGCTTGCTTGATCTATAAGTCTGATAATCTGGGTTAATTAGTGATTGACTATCTGGAAGAGTGTGTTATCCTTTATAGATCTATACGTAGGTTCAGTGAAGCGAAGGCGCGTATACACGCAGTTTCGGTGAAGTAAATACGCGTATACACAGGTTGTTCCATACGCAGATGCGTATGCATGCAAGTTGCAGGCTATTGAAATGGCGTATATGTGATCTAACTGCTTCTGTTTATTGCTGCTGAGTTCTGGTGTATGGTTTCTGGTACTGTGTTTTGGGTACAACTGTAAGAAGAATATCTACTTGATTCAGATCTAATTTGTGAAAAGGAGATTGGTTGATTCTTGATGATTTTTTGATGTTCATGGATCCAGTCTGAAAATTGATGAAACGTGGTCCCTGGAAGAAAGAGAAGGTTGTAGCCTTCTGTAGGCCAACACCTACGTACTAG
>APFE030847233.1:0-11605 GCA_000404065.3 Pinus taeda
TCTTCTCAATCCGACATCAACTAAGATTATAGAAGTGCAACATCAGTAGCAGATATCAGATGTAAAAATCAATAAGCTTTGTTCCATTCATTCACCAAAACCTCCTCGGAGGGTGCAAAAGTGCATGTTCTGAGGACAAGTTTTTGATAAATTTCTGGACCCTTCTTTAAATGCACAAGAGGGGTTTAAATACTACTAACTATGTCTAAAAATAACTTATTTACAAAAATTTAGGATACTGTTTAAATGACTGTCCTTTTTCTAGGAAAAATAAAATAAAACTATTTCTAAAATTAAATCTATAACTAACTATTTATGTATTTTCTTCTTAATGTCGCAAGCATTCATCATTTGCTTGATATGAGTCAGTTTCCTGACTTCAGCCTTTAAATGTGCTGCAAAACAGAATCAGCAAGAGCTGGCACCATCTTTTCGGTACTGGGCTTACAGGAGACTGAGCAATTAGAGGTTTCCCATTTCGAGAAGTTTTACCCAGCGATGTGCGATTAGCGCTAGGTGCTAATCGCGCATCGGAAACTGCCTTTGTTTCTTAATCTGGGCTTCCTTAGTGCGATTTCCGCCTCTTGTGTGTTTTCTTGTAGTGGATGTAAAGTTGAAATTTTGTGAAAATAATGATGTTGAGAGCTCTTGACCTTGAGCCCTAAACTGCCCGTCTTGATGTCAACGCTGTCTAATATTCCTTTAACCATTTCTGTGTAGGGGAGAATTTTGGGCCTTGACGCTCTCTGGTGTAGGAATGAACAGGCTAACTCTACAACTGATGCTTTAGATGACCTTGATGAGCCTGTAGTAGCCATAAATCCCATTACTTTAGGATTTATTTCCTCAAATAGATTATGTATGCCTTCCCAGGTGAAAATACCCACGTTTTTGTTGCATGCTGTGTCTTTGTGCAAATGTGCCTTTTCTCTGTCTTCATATATCAGAGCCTCGCCTATTTTCACCGTAGTTTTATGTACACTGATTTGTATAACCTTTTGTCCTTCGTTCCTACAGTTTACAAGTGAGGTGAGAGTAATGACAATAAATAACGACAGGAATGCTTTGATTGCCGAAGACATTTAAAAATATGCCACCTTACGTGAACTGGCTCTTTGATAAACTCAAATCTAGATTTCATTAACAACTAGCAACTACTTCATTAATGAGCATTTCAACCACATAACCATTCTCGTTTAATGGAAACACTTTGCCTTGAATAATGAACAAGAAAAATTTGCGATGAGACGATGCATCGCATAATCGCAATATCGCAATATCGCATGATCACATGATCACATGATCGCTCTTTCATTCTTTCATAAGATCGCTTTTCTGCTTTATCACGATATCGCAATATCGCATGGTCGCATTATCGCAAACTCGTAAGTATGTGCATTTCGCGTTTAATGTATTTCTTGCGAGGTGTGATTTTGCAATATGCGATATCACATATCGGCATTTTCTGCGGTTTTTCAGCATAAGTGCATTTTAAAGCATGCAATGTGATATATATGTTTTTAATATGTGATCTCGCATTGCAATCTCGCATTCTTAGAGTTTTGGCTTGTAGGGAGGCATCCTGTTATCTTTTCTGCGATATGATATCCTTTAAGGAGTGATTTTGTCTCCCCTCATCACAAAACTTAAGTTTTTTTTTAGATATTTTCAAAGGTATTTTCTTAAGTTTACGATGGTAAGTTTTATTGAATAGGAAATACAATCACTAATTGATTTTCTTTGAATTTTAGCTAAGGGTCCCCATATATTTAGTATTAGTCACAACACTAAATAAAAAGGGGGGTTGTTGGTGGCCAAAACAATTGGCAATTCACTTGGAAGAACTAGTTATCTCTGTCGTTCTTTTTAATTTTCTATACTTCCAAAACAGAAAATTTTCCAGAAAATTAAACTTTATTATTGAAAGATAAAGTACATTATGTTCTAACCTGTCAATGATATTTTGTTTCAACTATTTTCAACTCTAATTATTTAATTCCTCAAGCTAGTCCTTGTATTTACATTAGTCATTACTTGGTTTTATAAATATAAAACAAAGGCTTCTATGTAAATCAGTTTTAAATATGCTCATTTGTCATAGGTAGAGCCTCTGCTGCCAGCAGGCGTTCATAGCCTCGGCAGGGTTACCTGTTACCCAACAATGATCCTTTATCCTACTTAAAGAAACCTACAACTCTCAAAGAAGAATCCACATCCACACTTATTGCTTTAATTTTATTTTAGTCTTAAAGAACAATGTCCTGGTTTGATAGCCAATTTATGACATAGTCATTCGCTTGATTTATAACTTTGCTGAACAAGCTGGCTCATGATGAGACCCCTTGTCTTTTGATTGCAACAATCTTGAGTCATTGCCCTATTGTGTTATGCAGTATTGGCAAAGTCAGCTAGTTATAATATCTGTGATAATGATAAGCCGGCTCGTGATGAGACCTCTCGCTCTTTAAGAAGAAGTGTATCCTTGGATTGTTCCTCTGAAAGTTGTGATTTCCTTAGTAGGGAGGAAGTCATTGTTTCCTTAAGATAGCTCTGGACGACAATAGTAGAGTTTTTTGGAAGGAGTTGTTCTACAAAGAATATTTATTTTTTTATTGATACCTTTCATTATACTGATATAAAAAAATTTCTCACTAAAGGTTGTTTTCATCGAATTTTATGAAGTTGAAACTAGTATCATATCTAGGCTAGAGCCTTTAACTGTATCTTCCAATAATAAAGATCAATTTTCCAAAAGATTTTCTATTTATACAAGTGAAAGATCAAGATCTGAAAGAGAATTGGTGTCTTTTTCTTAAATTCCTAATGTAACCATTCACAACTGGTTTTATTAAAATAAAAATCTAATCTACAAAATAAAAGAGAAATCTTCTAAGGGATTTTTATTTTATTTTATTTTAATTTTAAATTTTTAATTTTTATTTTAATTTTTTAATTTTATTTATTTTATTATTATTTATTTTATTTATTTTTTTTTTTTTTTTTTTTTTTTTTTTTTTTTTTAGGATCTGACTATTAACAGGTAAAGAATCTCTTTTACCTGGTAAATCCGGCAGCATAAAAGTGGACAGACCTATGACTTCTACAAGCTGAAAAGGACCAAGCCACATTCATTGAAATTTTGTATGTTTTCCTTTTTCCTCGTGGGCCTTGTCCCATTTTAAAACTAGATCTCCCATCTGAAAATCTTTTATGGTCATCATGTTTGAATCAAAAGAGGATTTCACTAATGCTTGATGATGAGCGCAAGTTCTTTTGGCCTGTTCTCACTGTTCTTCTAACTTAATTATTTCCATTTTCCTTAGCTGTAAGGAGGAAGTTGGTACTTCATCAATGTATTGAACTAAAGACAGAGAGGGGACTGCTAAATGAGTCGGAAGAACCACTTCTTTCCATAAATTAAATTGAATGGAGAAGTGCCGATGGAGGCTTTCTTTGTTATTCGATCCGCCCATAAAGCATATATTAAAGATTTATGCCAATTTTTATGATTTTGGTCAACTGTTCATTTGATGATCCTAATTAGGTTTTTATTGGTAGATTCATCTAACCCATTCGCTTGTGGATAATAATTGGCGGAATATTTGTTTAAAACCTCTTTTAAGTGCAAATTCAATCATTACATTTCTAGAAAAGTATGATGCATTATCAAACATTAAAGCGGAAGGCAATCCAAACCTGGTGATTATGAATTGATCTATAAATTCAATTATATGTTCAGCATTAGCCGTCTTGAGTGGAACTGCTTCTACCCATTTAGTAAAGTAATATGTTGCTGTAAGGATGTATCTATGCTGCTTAGAAGAGTGAGGAACGATCTCACATATTATGTCTAATCCCCACTGATCAAAAGGTTGCTCAATGTTGACTGGCTGTAATGGTAAGGACGGTTTCTTATGTCTCCCATCGACAATTTGGCAGACTTGAAATTTCCTCACGTAATTGTGTGAGTCTTTGAATAATGTGGGCCAGTAATAGCCTGCGTGTAGGATTTTATGTGCAGTAGCATCTCCAGCATAGTGTCCGCCTGCTGGCCCGTCGTGGAGTTCCTGCAAAACATTTTTAGCTTCAGATTCTTCAAGACATCTAAGTAGAACAAAATCATAATTTATCCTAAAAAGGACATTATTCAAGAGTTAATATTGTTTGGCTTTTAACCTTAGAGCTCTTTTCTTAGTATAATCGATGTGTGAGGGGGCATACCCATTCTTCAGATAATAAATGATATCGACATATAATGACTCATTATCGTTTAGGCTTACTTCGTACACTTGTATGTCTGCAGATGGAATTTCGGATATCAGCGATGCTCCGGCCAGCATTTTGCAAAAGCCTTGACCTTTTACAATGCTTTCTAGTTTGATTTCTACATCATATTCCTGTAAGGCAGTAACGCAATTGGCTCTTTTCTCACCCACATATTTTTGCACTAAAAGATTTCTTACCACTAGAAACGATACAATGATTTTTGTGCGGGTTTTGAGTAAAAAGGGTTTGAAATATTTGATTGCTTTGAAAACAATGTAAGCCTGTTTCTCCACATCTGAATAATTTAATTTAGCTCCCTGTAAATTTGAACTAAATAAAGCAATCGGGCTTTTGCCTTCTCTTGATTTGTCTGAGTAAGTATCGTTGTGTATGATTTGTTAGATGCAAATGTATATAAAACAAAAGGCTCTGAAAAATTTGGAGTCACTAAAGATGGAGCATTGATAATTGCTCGTTTGATTAGACTGAATGCCTCATATTCGTCTTGGCCCCACTTGAAGTTTGAGTTCTTTTTTTATCATTGTTTGTAAAGGAGATACAATTCTTGAAAATTCTGGAACAAATCTCTTTACAAAGTTGATTTGACCAAGGAAAGATTGCATAACTTTTTTGTTGTGAGGTAGGGAAATTTCAGAAATCTCTTTGATTTTGTCAGGGTCAATGTGAAATCTAGTTTTTGACACTATGAATCCTAGAATTTTTCCTTCACTTAATGCGAAAAAGGACTTTTTAGGGTTGAGTGAAATTCCATACCTGAGACAACGTTGGAAGATTTGTTTTAAATCTCTGAGATGGTTGCTTCGTGTCTTGGAATAGACAGTTATATCATCCAAATAGATTACCACAGACTTATTAACTAAACCTCTGAATGCAATGTCCATGGCTCTCTGAAATGTGGCACCAACATTAATTAGACCAAAAGGCATTTTTTTATATGCGTAGGTACCCCATTTGGTTCTGAATGTGGTTTTTAATTGATCATCAGGATGTACCAACACTTGATTGTATCTTGAAAATCCATCTAAAAGGGAGATTAATTCTGACCCAGCGACTGTCTGCAAGATTTGTTCCATAGGAGGCAAAGGAAAATTATCCCTTTGGCAGGCTTTATTAAGGTTTCGAAATCAATATAGATTCTAATATCTTCGTTTTTCTTTCTAACATGGACCATGTTGGAGACCCATTTGGAATGTCGAATGGGGAAAATTATTTTGGCTTTCAATAACTTGTTGAGTTTGGATTTAATCGGATTTTCTAAATTGGGATGGGTTTTTCTCAACTTTTGTTGGACTGGTTTTGCATTTTCCATCATTGGAATAGTATGCTGGAAGATAGAAGTGTCGTATGTTTTAAGTTCATCATAGTTCCAAGCAAAAAAATTTCTATATTTTCTCAAAAGACGGATATATGCTAATTTTTCTTCGGGAGTTAGGCTAAGGCCTAGATTGATGTTTTGGGGTTTGGTATTAGTTCCTAGATTTACTAATTCATAATTCAAAGTTGAACTTTGGAGTTTTGAATTAGTAGATCTTTTAAACCGATATTTCAAATCATAAAGGTCTTCTAATTTGACTACTGACTTAGGTATAGCATTATTAGTGCTATCTTGTTTCAAATGTCGGTCATGTTGGTATTCGTCAATTATTTGATTGGTATAAGATCCTTAGGATGTGAGAAAAATCACGATATCAGGATCGTCATTGAATATTCTCCAATTTGTGATGTTATGAGGAATAGAAGGTCTAAAGATTAATTCTATTTAAAATATATTAGGACTAAAATCGTCTAAAGGGATAAGTTTAGAAGCTACGTTAGCCAAAAGGTATGCACTTGCATTCTGGAGTCTGGGAATTGATGAAATATTAAATGCTATAAAGTGCTCAGTCAGATCTTGAACTAAAGATTGATAATGTTTTAAATGACCCAATAAGCAATGTATAGTATTACGTACCTGTTTGACTACAATTTCAGAGTCTCCGAAAACTTGAAGGTATTTGACATTTAATCCGATTGCTTTGTATAATCCTTGGACTAAAGCTTCATACTCAGCTATATTGTTGGTGTAATCAAATTCGAGTCTGCAAGTCAACATAGTTTTATCTCCTTCTGGACTAACTAGCACACATCTTGCTCCTGCTCCTTCGTTAGATTTAGAACCATCAAAAAATAATTTCCAAAATGAAGATTTATTTACAGGACTATCTAAAAAATTGATACATTTAGAATTATTTGTTTGGGAAAAGTTTTTGACTTGGGACAAAACATAATTTTCTAAATAAGGTGACATATGAGCATTAAAATTCCCGAGGAAAGAATCTACTAAGTAATTGCCAATAATACTATTTTTATATGCTACTAGTTCATTTTCCCCCTCGCGTTCTGTTAGTATGTACTTCTGATGTCGTTATCATTCAACTTTTATTTGATTTGGTTTACCATTGTAGGGCAGCCACATGTGCGACCAATTATTTGCGAAGTATCCATAAAGTTTTTTTGACCAATCCCTGCTAAGAATTAAGCCATAAAATTCTAGAATATCAGCAACCAAAATATCTATAACTTGACATACCTTTGGGTTGGACGAAAGCCTTATGGTAACCTGATTCAATTCGCCAATTACCTCGACTTGTGATCGGTATAGCTGGACTATGCACATAGCAGACTTCTGTGGTTGAACGTTCAATTTTGTACATATTGACTTCAGTAAAATATTCGATGAAGCTCTAGAATCCACTAAACAATTATGTACATTTTTATTAAAAAATTCATAAGTAAGAAGAAAGGGGGGAGTATGATATCTCGATCTACCTCCAATTAATACGACGTCATTTGGATCAACCTTGTTAATCACATTAGTCAGAGGTCTACCCATGTCATGGGAAGCTTGAGAAATTACAGCAGCAGGAAAAGGTGCAACTGGCACAGCATGTAATTATTTCAAAATTATCTTTTGCTGGTGTTTTAACTTGCTCAATTCGTAAAGAGTGATATTGGCCCGAGTCTTCTTCATATATTATATAATATTGTACTCCATTTCATCAGAAACGATCAACGTTTTAGATGGAGTAGACGCATCTGTTTGGACTGGGCTGGTTTGAGTCGCTTTAGATGTTGTCTTCTTGGGTGCGACTTTATCCTTCATTGTCAAGCTTGCGCTCTTTGGCTTAGGGGTAGTTTGGGGGGGATCAAGCTGATTTTTGCTTCGTGTACTAATCGAAAATGCTTCTTGATCCTCTTCTTGTGGGAGGATGAAATCCCACGTTCCTTGAAGCTCTACAACTTCTTCTTCATTAGTTTGCTCTTCAGTAGCGATTTCCTCTTCTCCCTCAGATTCAACATTTGTAATAGCATTGGGGGGCTTTGAATCAGTCAAGGGATTCCTTTTAAAAGCTCTGTAGGGCTTCTTTGAAGAAGTTTCTGCCACTTGTTTCTTGATGTCGACCATCTCGTTAGACATGGTCTTCAAAACTTTTTGCAATCGTTCTAAATCAAAAGGATCTTTCGATTGCTTTTTCTTGGGATCTTCTTTGAATGTTACCTTCTTAGACTTTCGTTCTTTGATCGTGATCTTCTTTTCAAGGGCTATAATCTGTTTCTCTACAGCTATTACTTCTTTCATGTTTTTAGCCAAAGTTTTCTTATTAGCCCTATCCACGAAGATTGCTATATTTGATGGTAATGCAGTAATGTACCATTCACTTCTTATTTCTTCGCTAGGCTTGGAAGCGGTAGGAATTTTGTTTAATAGTTTATTGAAATGAGAATTGAAGTCTTTGATGGGTTCTTTTGATTGGGCCCTGAGGTTTGATAGGTCACTAATCAACGTTGCAGTAGACCTATCATCACCAAACTTAATGACGAATTGCTCCTCGAAGATGTCCCAACTAGTAATAGATCCAGATGGTAGTGAAAAATACCATGATCTGGCTGTTCCTTGGAGGGTATATGGGAAAAGTCGAACGACAACATCCTCGTTGGTAACTCCATTAAGATTTATGGATAGCATAAAGTTATTGATATTCTCTTCCACTAGCATGCCTTCTTCAGGATTGAATTTAGGTAGCCATTTTTCAGGATGGGCTGGTAGCTGACTCAAGGGCGCAGGCATTAAGACTGCCCCTGGATTGTTCCATGGAGATTGAGCCATTGCTTATTTACTAACGGAAGGAAGTGGAGAAGATAATCCATGAGTTTGAGAAGATGAGGATATAATAACTATGAACGATTGAGAAGGGGATGTAGAAGTACCAGTAGGTTGGTGAACAATGATCTGGAGCGATGGAGTGGATGGTTGACTTCGCGGTGAGGAAGTTGAGATGGATGATGATGGTGAAAGAGTCTCATTATCAGACCCTTTAGGTGATTTCCTTGCTCTCTTCCTAGTGGGTAGAGGTGATTCAGTTGGTTGTACACCAAATTTTTCACTCTTTAATCTTGTCAAGGGATGGGTAGGGTTATATTGCGAAGTCACGCTACCTTGAGATTTATCAGATCTTGGAGGAGATATAGAAAATTGCTGAAGTTTGTCAATCAAAGATTCAACTTTAGGAGGTTCAAAAATTGATTGTTCTGAAATATCAAGGTTTATAGCAGCGGCTGTTGATCCTACGACTTCTGATTGTGGATTTAAAGATTCTAAATGAAGTGAAGAAGTTGGGGGAGACGGTGAGGGCGATTTACTCTCAGAATGTTATTTTGATTTGGACTTACTTGCCATTCATAGTTACAAGCCCTCCTTCTAGCACCAAATATGTTGAAGACCCAACAATCGGTTCAACAACAAGGGGTATACCTGCCCTGTCCGAACCTTGGTTGGCAGCTCCTTTTCCATTTGGTATAGCAGGTCCGACTGGGGATAATGGGACCAGTTTCCCAATTTGTGTGTGCGTGTGTAAGATTGATTGATGTTTGTGGCTTTAAAATATTTTAAATGAGATAATCTACTTCTAATTCTAATCTAATGATATGCAATTGTATTCTAAAAAAGCAACGACATCTAATATGCTTATACTAACCCAAGGTAAGATTTTTCTGTTATGCGATCTAAAATGATTTCAAATAACAATTGGTAATAAAGATCATTCAATTGTTATAAGAAAAGAATTCAATATAGATGAACTACTTCGCATAAAAAGTTAGACGAAACAGTTGTGAGAAGCATATTGCATAGTAAGTTGTTCACATATCAAGCACAAATAAATAGCTATCACCGTACAAAAGTGCCAAATGATAAATCCGGCATTCAAGCATTAACATGTAAACAACTAAGCTTAAATATCACTCTAACATAGGAGATAGAAACAATTAAGAGATATAAGTACCATCTATAACTAGTTCTACTCATGAGCTTCAAGCGATAACGATTTATCTCTTCTCAATCCGACATCAACTAAGAGTACAGAAGTGCAACATCAGTAGCAGATATCAGATGTAAAAATAAATAATCCCTGTTCCATTCATTCACCAAAACCTCCTCGGAGGGTGCAAAAGTGCATGTTCTGAGGACAAGTTATGATAAATTTCTGGACCCTTCTCTAAATGCATGAGAAGGGTTTAAATACTACTAACTATGTCTAAAAATAACTTATTTACAAAAATTTAGGATACGATTTAAATGACCGTCCTTTTTCTAGGCAAAATAAAATAAAACTATTTCTAAAATTAAATCTAAAACTAACTATTTCTGTGTTTTCTTCTTAAAGTCGCAAGAATTCAACATTTGCTTGATATGAGTCAGTTGGCTGACTTTAGCCTTCAAATGTGCTGCAAAATGGAATCAGCAAGAGCTGGCACCATCTTTTCGGTACTGGGCTTACAGGAGACTGAGCAATTAGAGGCTTCCCATTTCGAGAAGTTTTGCCCAGCGACGCGCGATTAGTGCTAGGTGCTAATCGTGCATCGGAAACTGCCTTTGTTTCTTAATCCGGGCTTCCTTAGTGCGATTTTCGCCTCTTGCGTGTTTTCTTGTAGCAGATGTAAAGTTGAAATTTTGTGAAAAAATGATTCTGAGAGCTCTTGACCTTGAGCCCTAAATTGCCTGTCTTGATGTCAGCACTGTCTAATATTCCTTTAACCATTTTTATGCAGTGGAGAATTTTGGGCCTTGCCGCTCTCCGGTGTAGGAATGAACAAGCTAACTCTGCAAGTGATGCTTCAGACGACCTTGATGAGCCTGTAGTAGCCATAAATCCCATTACTTTAGGATTTATTTCCTCAAATAGATTATGTATTCCTTCCCAGGTGAAAATATCCACGTTTCTGTTGCATGTTGTGTCTTTGTGCAAGGGTGCCTTTTCTCTGTCTTCAGATATCAGAGCCTCGCCTATTTTCACCGTAGTTTTCTGTACACTGCTTTGTATAACCTTTTGTCCTTTGTTCCTGCAGTTTACAAGTGAGGTGAGAGTAATGACAATAAATAACGACAGGAATGCTTTGACTGCCGAAGAAATTTAAAAATATGCCACCTTACGTGAACTGGCTCTTTGATAAACTCAAAACTAGATTTCATTAGCAACTGGAAACTAATTCATTAATGAGCATTTAGAGCACATAACCATTCTCGTTTAATGGAAACACTTTGCCTTGAATAATGAACCAGAAAAATTTGTGATGAGACGATGCATTGCATAATTGCAATATCGCAATATTGCATGATCGCTCTTTCATTATTTCGTAAGATCGCTTTTCTACTTTATCACGATATCACGATATCGCAATATCGTATGGTCGCATTATCGTAAACTCGTAAGTATGCGCATTTCGCGTTTAATGTATTTCTTGCGAGGTGCGATTTTGCGATATGCGATATCGCATATTGGCGTTTTCTACGGTTTTTCAGCATAAGTGTGTTTTAAAGCATATATGTTTTTAATATGTGATCTCACATTGCAATCTCACATTCTTAGAGTTTTGGCTTGTAGGGAGGCATCCTGTTATCTTTTCTGTGATATGATATCCTTTAAGGAGTGATTTTGTCTTCCCTCATCACAAAACTTAAGTTTTTTTTAGATATTTTCAAAGGTATTTTCTTAAGTTTACGAAGGTAAGTTTTATCGAATAGGAAATACAATCACTAATTGATTTTTTAAAATTTTAGCTAAGGGTCCCCATATATTTAGTATTAGTCACAACACTAAATAAAAAGGGGGGTTGTTGGTGGCCACAACAATACCCCATAAAGTGGGGTTACGGGTACCCCTCAAAGCCCCTGTGACGTCCACCCCTCTGATCCTCAGTTAACTACGTGGGCTAGTCATGGAAAGAATATAACACAACCCAACATTCTCCCACTTGTTTTTTTCTTTCCACAGGGGGCGAC